>CAUYON010162035.1:0-37733 GCA_963573935.1 Arctocebus calabarensis | reverse complement strand
GTTCCAGGTGGAAATTTTGATAGTTATCTGCTCCCTCCCTCCTCTGATTCCATCCCAAATTATGACAAGGTCCTCTCTGGGCTCTAGCAGCCTCCTAGACCTTGTCCCATCCTTGACTGCTCTGGAGTGTCACTATTGGAGGTTATAGGCGTAAGCCACAGTGCCTGGCTGATCCTTCACCTTTTTAGCCTGCATCTTCTACAGTCACGTTCTGCTATGCTCCAGCTATTTGAACTATCAGTATTACCCCTTTCCTGTGACATTGCATGCCTCTGAGCCTATGCACGTGCTGTCTCCTCGGCCCTCTCCCACACACCCACCCTCTCTGAACTGGTCCACCTGCGGAGCTCCACTTCAGCCAGAACCCAACAGCAGTCCTATCACTGCAGCCTCACCCCCTAGGTTCCAGAGGTAAGTTTTCTGCTACTTTTGGGTCAAAAACACCTTTCCCCATCTTTTTCCTCTTGTCCAAGTTCTGGGGAGGTTGCCCAGCACTGTTAAAGCATCCCTTTCACTGGGGCGCTCGGTGCTTTTTCGCCCCCTTGTGACCAGACTCGGATTTGCATGGAAAATGTGCCCAGAAAGTTGCACTGGAAAAGTAGCGGTGATTCTCCACATGCCTCTTCAGGGTCACTCTCAGCCTTCCCCGCCCCCGCTTCTGGATCCTGGGAGATTGCCCTTTGTGGGCTCCATCCACAGGGTCAGCGGAAAGAGCTGAGGGGATAATTTATTTCCTAGGTCCCTCCCTGCATCCTGCTGTCTGCCAGCGGCGGCGGTCGCCTACTCAGAACTAGGGCTCCTCTCCCAACTCAGGGTGTCCCTGGAAAGTGGTAACAAGTTTCCTCCCTGTGTCTTCCGCCCCAGGGGTGGTACTACTGGACTTATTCTATGGCTAATCCCTGGTGCTGACCCATACTTTGAGGGTTCCTCCACTCTACCTGCCCCTCTACAAACTATCCCTTCATAAATGCTTCCAGTTACACACTTTGAGTGTTTCTGCCAGGACCCTGACTGAATCACAGCATAAACTTAGGTAGGAGGAGAAGGGAACCCTAACTAACAGTACCAATGGGCACTCAGAATTTCTCTTTAGGAGGAGTTTGGGATGACCAAGAGGTTGATAGGAGAGGTGTGGGCATCTTGTCTTGAAGCTGTTGGATTTATACAGGTTATTTAGAGGAGAGGCTAAAGCCACATGATCCCCACCCCCTTGGAGCTGTCCTTGACAGCTTGAGAGACTGGAAGGCAAAAAGTCCTTTATTTCTGTATGTGTTGTATGGGTCTTGGTTAACCTTCTCACTTTCTTTCTCTCAAGATCCCTTAGAGGAAGGTGGTAATATGACCCAGAAAGTGAAGTCACTAGTCCAAGGCCACAACGATTACAATAATAATCGAATGATTATAATAATAGCTATCTTATCTTGTTTGTTTTATTTAGTTATTTATTGATTTTTGAGACAGAGCCTCAAGCTGTCACCGTGGATAGAGTGCTGTGGCATCACAACTCACAGCAACCTCCAACTCCTGGGCTCAAGCGAGTCTTCCACCTCTGCCTCCCAAGTAGCTGGGACCACAGGCGCCCGCCACAACGCCTGGCCATTTTTTTTGGTTGGAGCCATCATTGTTGTTTGGCGGGCCCAGGCTGGATTCGAACCCGCCAGCTCAGATGTACCTGGCCAGTGCCTTAGCCCGTTGAGCCACAGACGCTGAGCCATCTTGTTTGTTTTAAACTGTGTTACTTTATTTATATGAAGTTCTAGAACAGAAGTAATCATGGGTGAAAAAACAAAGAGCAGAGTTGCTTCTAGGGGTAAAGTGGAGTGCATTGTCTGAAAAGGGGCACAGCATGGTATTCTGTGGTGATAGGAATGGCCTATGTTTTGGTTTAGGTGTTTATTTACATGTGTATCCATTTGTCACCATTCATTGTACTGTTCCTTAAGACTTGGGCATCTTATTTTATTTTATCTACTTATTTTTAGATCTGGGCATTTAAATTTTAACTAATAATAAACAAAAAAGAATTTGTGAACACAAAAGCTGTCATTTCTGAGTGCTATATGCTAGATCAATAATGAACTCTCATATCCAATTTATGAAGGATGATTATTATAATGATAGTTAAAAAATAAGCCAGTGCTTTTTGGAGAACTTACTATTCATTTATTCTCTCCCTGAAAACTATGTGTATTTCACACATAGCATGTGCCAAGCTGTCTTCTAGGCAACAGACACACAGCTGTGGACAAACCAGACACGCGAAAAAACATACTCCTCCTAGTGGAAAGGCAGATAATTAGAAAAAAAAAGTGAAACGTAGACTGTTAGATGGTGACAAGTTCTATGGGGCAAAGTGAAGCAAGGAGAAGGATGGGGCGTGTCCGTGGCACGTTTTACAGATTTGCTTGTATGGACCCAGTGAAATGGATCTTGAGTGTCTGCTTTGACCCAAAGAGACACTGAGAGAATCCTTAGCCTAAGGTCTGACCAAGAGGTAGGCTGGAGCTACAAGCACCTTTCAGGGGTGGCCCTGACCTTGGAGGTGGAGACATAACAGACCTGTCCCCCACTCCCAGTATACAGTAGGTTGATGACCAGAAAGTTAGTGACTTAGGCTTGGGATCTCTAAGGGAGGAAATGGTTCAGCAGAGGGAGGGTCAGTGGGGGAGGTCCCTTAACCCCCAGAGCTGAGGCTTGGTAAAGTTGGAAGTGTGCGGTTGAAGGGAGGGTAAGCAAATGGGTTAATGAGGGGGCCTTGCAGCTGGGGACTTCGAAGATTAGGGTGTTCCAGCAGCTGGTGAGCTTTATCCAGGGCTGGAAGTCTTTAGGGGGAGACTTAGAGGGGTTAAGGGGGAGCGGCAGAGGAGGGGTTAATGGGGGCGGGCCTGGCCAGGGCGGAGCGTTGGTTGGCCGCTCTGGCCGGGGGCGGGAGGAGTCGCCGCCGTCCTGCCCCGCGGGGGCGCCCGCTGGGTCCCCGCACCGCCACCGTCGGGCAGAGACTGGGCTGCGAGAGAGGCGCCTCCGCCCGCCCCGTCCAGCCGCCGTGCGCAGGTAGGCGCCCGTCCCGCCCCGCTCGTCCCTCTCGTCCCGTTCGCCCTGCCACTCTCGGTCCCTGTCTGGGCATCGTGGGGCTGCTCCTCCCGGCCCCCTCGGGGGTTGTCCGTCCCTTCGTCGGCTACCTCAGTCTCCTATGTCGAGCCGGTGCCCGCTTCCTCCGGTGCCGGCTCTCCCTGTGTCTCTCTCCGGGTCTGTCTCTTTCTCTGCCCAGTGTCTGCGATGTCTCCGTATCAGTGGTCCCTCTGCCTCTGGACATGTCTCTCCTATGTCTCGGAATGCCCTTGTGTCTATTTCCTTCTCTCTAGGAAGGTCTCAGCCTGGTCTGTCTCTGCCTCTCTGTTTCCAAGTCCCTTCTCTCCCTGTGTGCCTCTCCCCAGGCTCCTGTGGGACCTCCAGTCTCTGTGGATTTCTCTGCCTCTGTCTCGTCTCTCCGGATCTCTGATCATCTCTTTGCCCTTTCCCTTTCTGTCTCTCTGTCTCTGTCATCTTTCTATTGCTGTCTCTGCCTCTGCGTACCTTATGCCCTATTTTGGCACCTTTATCCCCATCGTATCTCCTTCCGATTTTCCAGGCACGCGCCATAACTTTCCTCTGGGTGGGAAGCTGTTTGGGAGTGGGGTAAGGGGCGGTAGAATTGTGACCTGGGGAAAGCTACCCTAAGTGACACTATGACCCCTGTGCTCCCTTCACAGAATCACCCTTCTGCTCCTGAGGTCGAGCCCACCCCACCCTCAATTTCAGGAATTCCTGGCTAGGGGGGTGAACTTCCTCCCCCACTTCCTCCCTTCCAGGATTTGGCTGGGTCACCATTAACTCTTTCCTACTTTGTCCTCATTCCCCTCTTCCTTGAACTGGACACTCCTACCTCCCTCAACCTGGGTGAGGGACAGCTCTCTGTGAAGCATGGTTGCAGGGTGTGTGTGTACGCTGAGGCCAGATGTGCATTGGGGCATTTGTTTGGGGACACAGGTGGAGAGGACGAGGCTACACACCCCAACGCCCTCCCAGGGCCCACCACCAACACTATTTCTCCTGAATCCACCAAAAGGCCCCCCAGCTCTTTCCTATAGATGATTTAACTTCAATTTGGGGTGAAAATAGGGGAAGTCTTCTTTGGGGGTGGGGGAGGATCCCACCAAGAGAGAGTCAGAGAACGATGGATTCTCGGAACTCTGAGAATCACATAATCAAGAACTCTCAGATGGAAGGACCCAGATGTAAGAATGATGAGAAGAGCAAACTGGGTATTTGAAGAGCAAACCTTCAGATCGAAGGTTCTTGGAATATTCAAATCCTTCAATCCAAAAAGATTAGTGCTGAAATCTTGGCATTTTCCTGCGTTCGGACCTGAGAACTCCAAAGGGCTTGCAGAGTCATCTAGGCCAAGCCCCCTTGCCCCATTTTACAGATAGGGAAACTGGGGCCCAAGTCTCAGCAGTGAGTCAGCTCCAGGCTGGGGGGTTGGGACTCCAGTTCAACTGAAGCCCAAATCCAGAGAGCTGGCTTCTTTTGCTACCACTAAGTCGGATTAATTTGGGGAACGAGGTCTGAGGTCTTCGCAGTGAGGAGGGAGAGGTGCCAGGATGATTATGAATGGCTGGAATCCAGAAGGGAGGGTTTAGAAGCAGAGAAGAGAAAATATTTCTAAAACCCTGAAACCCTGACGGTGGGGAGAGAGAGAGGGGGCAAGCATTGGTTTGGGTGGGAGGGGTGGAGTTTCAGAGAAGGAGGGAAGAGAGGAAGAGAGGTGGGGGGAACCGTGGATTAGCTCCCGCCTGTGCCTCTAGACCCTCCCCATGAAGCCCACTGTTCCCTCGGGACAGGGCCTATAATTTGGTTTGTGTCTAGACAAATAATAACTCAGCTGGTGTGAACAGGCAGAGATGGGGCAGGGCCCACTGGGCACAGGGTAGGGGGGCAGCCTGGCTCTGGCTCTGCCCCCCCACAGTGAGAATTTAGGAGGCAGGTAGTGGTGGTGACTAACACCATTTCCCCACCCCTTGTGCCCACCCCGTCCCCACGAATCCATAGTATCTTAGAATTTTGCACAATCTTAGAACACAGGCTGCTGGAATGTTAAAAAACAGAATCGATGGGGAGGAAAAAAAGGAAGCGGGGCTCACTGTATTTAAAGTATGTTCCCATTTCTGTGAAAAAGAAAAGGGAAATACGTATTCGTGTTTGCTGGGGAAAGATAAAAATCACCGCGAGTTTAATAATAGATTATGAAAGTCATACAATGTTAAAAAAAATCATAGCGCGTTCTAACAATAGAACTTTCAAATCTTGGAATGTGAGGCTCCTAGAATATTGGAACCTTAGAAGGGTAAACGCTAACAGAGCCACAATGATAATAATAATAGAATGGGAGAAGAGTACAGCTCTAGAATGTTATAATAGAACATTGAACTGTGAACTGAACCAACAGAACCTGAGGATTTGGAACCCTGGGAATCTAGAACGTCAGAGAGGAAGACTCTGAGGACTCTAGTGTCCTTCCTGGGGAGCGTGGGCATGGGGGTCAGAAAAAGACCCCTTGGTAGGAATGGGGAAACTGAGACCCAGTGAGGCGGTCAGGGTGGCCCAACTGTCCCCTGGTTTCCTCCCGGCTGCCAGGGCACCAGGTGGGGAGCGAGGCATGGTGATCACATTTCGTCCCTAATGAGCAGACCGGAGCTGGCCAGTCCCCTGGGGCTGACAGGGGAGGGGGAAAGCCAAAGCCCACAGAGGAACAGGGAGGCAGCCTGGTGGCTTAGGGACAAGACTGGTGAGTGAACCAAGGGGTAGCAGGGGGCTGTGGGGGCAGTATCACTTCTCTCTCTTGTCCTCTCAACCCTCCAAGTCCTTCAGCCTTGCTGGATTTGGGGGTGGCTGGTGAGGCCCAGGGACTTATCTGACCAGAGCAGCTGAGGCCCGAAGTGGGGGCTGGGTCTGACTAATCTTTCCTGTCCCCTACTGTCCCTCCACCCTTGGCCTTATTTCTCTTTCCTGACCTTTCCTGACCCTCTGGAAGGGGCCAGCAGGGACCTAAGAGGGCGGCCTAAGAGGGTGGACAGAGAGCTGACAGTGGGTTGTGAGATTTGGAGGTTTAGTCCCTTAACACAGCACAAGTAAGGATGACAACTTTGATTCCAACCAGAGAGGTTCTTGATGTAGGATAAGGGTGGAGAGCTGAGCAAGAGAACTAGGTGATGGAAGGTCACTTTCTTTTTTTGTGGTGAAAAGGTCTGTATCTTCTAGCAGATTCTCAAAGAGATCTGAGACCCCCTTCACCCCCAGAGGAACATGATAAAAATTACAGCGTGCAGGGAGTGAGGAGTAAAAACATTCAGGCAGGGGAAGCTATTCAGCTAAGGGTGACAGAAGGTCTGCCCGGTTTTGACATATCATGTAGCTTAGACAACTGCTTTGCTGCTCTGGGCCTCAGTTTTCCCATCTGTATCTGGAAGGGGTCAGGAATTGCCTCCTGCCCACAACTGTCACACACAGGCCCATTACATTGTGATATTCTAAGAGACTAAGGTTCTCTGCTGACTTTTGGGGGGTTATGGCCAGCAGATTTTACGTAGGGGAGAAGGAGGGTGGTCTGAGAACCCCTCCCCCAGGACCAGCACCCTCAAGACAGAGGAGGGTTGGGTAGGACGGAGAAGTGAGCGCCTGGCTGGTTCCCCTGCAGGAAATTAGCAATGAGAAGTGTATTTCCTCTGGCTACAGGAAATGTCTCCTGCCTGTGTACCAGCTCCTGCCTCAGCCCAGCCCTAGGGGTCGACAGAAGGGACTCCCAGCATTCTCAGTAGGTGCCTCCTCCCATTAAGAACTGTTTCATTTCTTGTCTCAGCCCTTGAAATAATAATTATTCAAAAATAATTGAACGTCTGGCTCGGCGCCTGTGGCTCAACAGGCTAAGACGCCAGCCACGTACACCTGAGCTGGCGGGTTCGAATCCAGCCCGGTCCCACCAAACAACAATGACAGCTACAACCAAAAAATGTCTGGGCGTTGTGGCAGGCGCCTGTAGTCCCAGCTACTTGGGAGGCGGAGGCAGGAGATTCGCTTGAGCCCAGGAATTGGAGAGTGCTGTGAGCTGTGATGCCACGGTACTCTATCCAAGGTGACAGCTTGAGGCTCTGTCTCAAAAAAAAAAAAATAATAATAATTGAACGTTTTAGGGATGATATCAACATTCTACCAAAGATTTTCATATTTTTGATGTGATTAGTATAAAGGTTATGTTCCCCTTTACAGAAGGAGAAACTGAGGCTCCTGAAGGAGAAATGATTCCCTTAGTGTCACAGGAGGAAGGGGGGAGAGGAACTGAGGGGCAGAGAGAGAAGGAGAAAGAGAAAGGAGGACGGGGAGAGGCATTTCCGTGACTCTGGGTGGGACATTTGCAATTTGGAGGGATCGAATCTCACTGTTTTAGCCAAGAGTAAACCCTCACCCTTTGTATCTCCACAGCCCAGAAGCCTCTGTTGATGAGCCTCAGGCCTGAGCTCTGCCTCTGGGCCCCCAGAGGGGGTAGGACTTACTGAGCAGGACTTAGCCCTGACCTTTCAGAGTCAATTATAAAGCACAGATTCTGTGCTTTTCATCTTTGTTCTGCCCATCTTGTCCCCTGGGCCCTTTTCACCCTGCCTGAGCCTAAGCTGGAGGTGGTGCTGCCTCACATAGAGAGGTTTCTGCAAAGCTTCGGGAGTGACTTCTGTGTGCAGTCATTTATCGAGCATCTACTGTATTCTGGACCTGTCAGGGTACTGAAGATATAGCAGAGAGAAGATACACAAAGTCCCTGCCCTCCTGGAAAAAATCCATTCTAGACAGAGAGGCAGACATATTCAAGATTCAGGTTGGCTCGGCGCCTGTGGCTCAACGGGCTAAGGCGCCAGCCACATACACCTGAGCTGGTGGGTTCGAATCCAGCCTGGACCCGCCAAACAACAATGACGGCTGTAACCAAAAAATGGCCGGGCGTTGTGGCAGGCGCCTGTAGTCCCAGCTACTTGGGATGCAGAGGCAGGAGACTCGCTTGAGCCCAGGAATTGGAGGTTGCTGTGACCTGTGATGTCATAGCATTCTATCCAGGGTGACAGCTTGAGGCTCTGTCTCAAAAAAAAAAAGATTCAGGTGATTGGAGGAGAAGGTCCTGGAAGGGAGTTGGGCAGGACTTTGGGTGGAGAATGACTTCCTGAGGAAGTGAGGGAGGTGAGTGGGTTGGTCTTAAAATGTGAAGGAAGAATGTTCCAGACTGAAGGAATAGTAAGTGCAAAGATTTTTATGAGGCTGGAAAGGTCATTTGTTGAGCCTGCTGGGGCATGGAGGACACGTGGGCAGGGTCTGCTGGGCTGCTCTGGTTGGTCAGGCAGAACCTTTTCACTTGGGCCAGGAGTTTGGTTTTTACTGCAGGTCCATTTGGAAGCCACTGAAGCATTTCAAGCAGAGAAGCAACAAGAGTTGATTTCCATGTTAGAAAGATCTTTCTGGCTGCCATGCGGGAAGTGAGTTGGAGGAAGCCAGAGTGGCAGCCAGGAAAAGCAACGTCTATGCTACTATAAAGGTCCAAGCAAGCAGTGATGGTGGTGCAGAGTGGACAGTGGCAGGGGTTTTAGAGATACACACGGATACAAGATTCAGTTTCCTCATCTGTTTAATACTCAACTAGTATTTTTCTTTCTTTCTTTTTTTTTTTTTTGTAGAGACAGAGTCTCACCTTATCACCCTAGGTAGAGTGTGGTGGCATTATACAGCTCACAGCAACCTCCAACTCCTGGGCTTAAGCAATTCTCTTGTCTCAGCCTCCAGAGTAGCGGGGACTACAGGCACCCACCACAACAAACCAGCTGTTTTTTTTGTGGCAGTGTGGCCAGGGCCGGGCTTGAACCCACCACTCTCAGTATATGGGGCCAGTGCCCTACTGACTGAGCCACAGGTGCCCCCCTTCTTTTTCTTTTTCTTTCTTTCTTTTCTTTTTTTTTTTGAGACAGAGTCTCACGTTGTTACTGTCCCCAGTAGAGTGCTGTGGCATCATAACTCACAGCAACCTCAGACTCCTGGGCTCAAGAGATTCTCTTGCTTCAGCCTCCCAAGTACCTAGGACTACAGACACCCACCACAACGCCTGGCTATTTTTAGAGGCAAGGTCTTACTCTTGCTCAGGCTCTTCTCCAACCTGTGAGCTCAGGCAATCTGCCCACCTCGGCCTCCCAGAGTGCTGGGATTACAGGCAAGAGCCACTGTGCCCAGACCTTTTTGTTTGTTTATTTTTATTTTATTTATTTATTTATTTATTTTTTGAGACAGAATCTCACTTTGTCATCCTGGGTACAGAGTCATGGCATTGTAGCTCACAGCAAACTCAAGTTAGTGGACTTGAGCAGTCCTCTTGCCTCAGCCTCCTGAGTACCTGAGACTACAGCCATGCACCATGATCACCGGCTAGTTTTTCTATTTTTAGCAGAGATGAGGTCTCACTCTTGCTCAGGCTGATCTCAAACTCCTGAGCTCAAGCAATCCACCTGCCTCAGACTCCCAGAGTGTTAGGATTAGAGGTGTGAGCCACACCACCCAGCAATAACTAGTGGTTTTCAAAGTTCGTCCTGGGGATTCTTCAAAGGTGGCCTCCCTAGCCCGACTTCATTTTACCCAGAGCATAGGGAAGCTTATATTTTTCACTTAGATTGGGTTTCCGAATAAGATTCTGTTTTTTTTTTAAAAAAAAAAAAAAGGTTTTACATCCAAAAAACTAAACATGTGCTGACACCTTGCCGTAATGGCTCTCAAAGGTACCTGTGACTCAGGACTTCACTCTCCTCTCTGGGGCTTTGTTCATAACTATCCTTAATCCTATGCTTGTGGATTTTGTTTTTTTGCAGTTTGGCTGGGGTCGGGCTTGAACCAGCCACCCTTGGTATGTGGGGCCGGTGCCCTACTCACTGACCCAGAGGCGCCATCCTGCTTGTGGATATTTTGAGAGGGGCAACAAGCCCAAAGCCCTCAGTCAGGAAAATTGGAGGGGAGAGGGAAGAGGGAGTAAAGGGAGGGTCCCCAGGGGTGGAGACTGCTGGCTCTGACCCTAGGGCTTCCCCTTGCTCCCCAGCCTTGAACTTGACCGAATCCAGCATCTCCTCCTCTCTCCCCTTTCTCTCTGCAACTATGGCTCCCAGTCCCAGCTGTCAGCCCATGGTCCTTTTCTAATTGGTTATTCCTGAGTGAGAACTGAGCCCAGGCTGGAGAAAAGGGCTGAGGTCAGAGATTTTCCCTCTTCAGTTATCAGGACCTTGGACAGGTCTCAGAACTGCTCTGTGCCTCAGTTTGCCAAATAAGGACAATACTTCCCTCACAGGGTTATTGAAACTTTCAGTGAAACAATACCTATAAACGTGCTTAGAATTGGGTCTGTTATGTGGTAGGGCTCAATAAACTTTCACTGTTATCTCCATTGTCAAGAACGGGATGTCCTGGGTTAGGAGTAGGAGGCTGGCTGGTCCCATCTCTGCCCTACTGTGCATCCTTAAGGAGGTGTCCTTGCCTCTCTGGGCCCTTCTCCTTCTTTGTGATTTGGCAGGGTGACATTACTCTGAAATTTCCAGAAGCATATTTATACTTGTGGCAGTTTTACAGTTTCTGGAAGAAAGTTCTAAAATCTGAGCTGGGTCTTTATTTTAACATGTGTCAGGAAAAAAATATGCTTGGGACCTCAAATCTGTGTTCCCAGAGATCTGCTGCTCAGGATGGGACTCAAGTAGGCATTATCAGGGTATCCACCCTCGTGGTCCACAGAAACGTGGGGTGAGGGATGTCGGGAGAGGGCAGGGATGTCCATGACGACTCCCCTCACTGCTGTCTTCTCTCCCCACAGGCACTGAACAATCAGCTGTGAACTGGGCTGTGGGGTGGGGCCACTTCATGCAGCCCTTCTGACCCGACCAGGACCAAGCCAACTTGCTCCCCTGCCCCCTTCAAATTTCCCCTCTACCTCAAACCCTCCTCTGATCTAGCCCTTACTCACCTCCTTGCTGTTTCCTAAAAACCCTTCCCACAGTCCCCTGACTGAGCCTTTGCTCTGCCCACATTCCCCCCCCCACACACACACAGGACACTTCCTTTTCTGCAATCACCTCACTGGGTACCTTACTTATTTCCTCTTATCATACTGGTGCTCTAGGAGATGCCAGCACTCTCACGCCTGTTCCTTCCAACAGTCCCCAACTGTAGTTTGTCTTCTCTCAACTCTGTCTTGTTTATTTACTGTATCTTGTAGAACATTCCCCACCACCGCTGTTACTGCATCCCCACCACACTTCCTAAGCTCTCTATGAACATATCTGTGCCATAAACACACCTGGGTCAATGTTGTGTCACTCCCATATTCCCTCATTTATTTCCCGTTAGGTCTATAAATACCCCCTTGACAGAGCTCTTTATTAATCCATCATTTAAACCTCCCTCCTGTTGTCTGCCACCCGATCCCTCCCCTAGCCCTTCCCGCTCAAGCTCTACCCTTCTCTGCCCAGCCTGCCCCTTGATTCACAATCATCTTCCTCTCCTCCCTGTGGACTGCCTCCTACCATGTTCCCTTGAGCCTCCGAGGAAGGGGCTCAGGGGGTCCCATGGCCTCCCGCTCCCCGTGGCCCCATAGCCCCCGTGGGCCAGGGGAAGCACCTCGAAAGCCCCAATGCCGAGGATGGGCAACCGCACATGGGAGGGCTGCCATGTGGACTCGCGTGTGGACCACCTCTTCCCACCGTCTCTCTACATCTTCGTCATCGGCATGGGGCTGCCTACAAATTGCCTGGCCCTGTGGGCAGCTTACCGCCAGGTGCGTCAGCGCAACGAGCTGGGGGTCTACCTGATGAACCTCAGCATCGCCGACCTGCTGTACATCTGCACGCTGCCGCTGTGGGTCGACTACTTCTTGCACCACGACAACTGGATCCATGGCCCCGGCTCCTGCAAGCTCTTCGGGTTCATCTTCTATACCAACATCTACATCAGTATCGCCTTTCTCTGCTGCATCTCAGTGGACCGCTACCTGGCTGTGGCCCACCCGCTGCGCTTCGCCCGCCTGCGCTGTGTCAAGACGGCAGTGGCGGTGAGCTCCGTGGTCTGGGCCACGGAGTTGGGCGCCAACTCCGCACCCCTGTTCCATGACGAGCTCTTCCGGGACCGCTACAACCACACCTTCTGCTTTGAGAAGTTCCCCATGGAAGGTTGGGTGGCCTGGATGAACCTCTACCGGGTCTTTGTGGGGTTCCTCTTCCCATGGGCCCTCATGCTGCTGTGCTACCGAGGCATCCTGCGGGCCGTGAGGGGCAGCGTATCCACCGAGCGCCAGGAGAAGGTCAAGATTAAGCGGCTGGCCCTCAGCCTCATCGCCATCGTGCTGGTCTGCTTCGCGCCCTACCACGTGCTCCTGCTCTCACGCAGCGCTGTCTACCTGGGCCGCCCCTGGGACTGTGGCTTTGAGGAGCGCGTGTTCTCGGCCTACCACAGCTCTCTGGCATTCACCAGCCTCAACTGTGTGGCTGACCCCATCCTCTACTGCCTGGTTAACGAGGGCGCCCGCAGCGATGTGGCCAAGGCCCTGCACAACCTGCTCCACTTCCTGGCCAGTGACAAGCCCCAAGAGATGGCCAACGTCTCCCTCACCCTTGAGACCCCCCTCACTTCCAAGAGGAACAGCTCAGCCAAAGCCTTGGCTGCCAGCTGGGCAGCCTCTCCACCCTCCCAGGGGGACCAGGTGCAGCTAAAGATGCTGCAGCCAGCACAGTGAACCCAACTGGTGCAGAGCCCCGAATCCTCCAATCTCATTTCACGGTCTCTCTCTCCTGGTCTGGTGTATACAAATCGTATGTAAATAAGGTTGTTTTAATATTCATAAGAATACAAGAATGTAGGAAAAGAGTGAGGTTAGTGTGTTAGGTCAGCCATCATCCTTCATCACGACTCCCGTAACAATTTCTTCTAACTGTGCCCAGTCCTCTGGTGCTAGTGACACAGCAGTGACAGTGACAAACGACAGCCCTGGCTCTTCCCTCATGGGCTTCCAGACCCCATCACAGTCTGATGGTCATACAAGTTTTCCTGGAGGAAGGGACAAATAAATTAAGTTAAATATGTGGTTTCCAGAAGGTAAAGATAAAAAACAGAAAAAAGGGCTCGGCACCTGTGGCTCAACAGGCTAAGGCACCAGCCACGTACACCTGAGCTGGCGGGTTCGAATCCAGCCTGGGCCCGCCAAATAACAATGATGGTTGCAACCAAAAAAATGGCTGGGCGTTGTGGCAGGCACCTATAGTCCCAGCTACTTGAGAGGCAAAGGCAAGAGACTCACTTGAGCCCAGGAATTGGAGGTTGCCGTGAGCTGTGATGCCACAGCACTCTCTCCAGGGTGACAGCTTGGGGCTCTGTCTCAAAAAAAAAAGAAAAGAAAGAAAAGAAAAAAACAGAAAAAAGAATTTTTTCCAATTAAAGTGTAAAAGTCTGTGATTTGAGGGAAAAGTGGAAGGAGAAATTCACTGAATGAAATTCACTGTTATGTTTACCTTTGGAAAGTCCCCCCACCCCCAGGTCATACCAGGGAGAGAGTATGAGACAAAACAGTTTTAAGTTTCTAGATAAACACTGTTCTCCAAGTCAGGACTGAGGATGAAGAGGGAGAATGTTGGGACCCAAGTGAAGAGCAATCAAGGAAGACTGCCCGGAGGAGGAGTAAGTAAGGCAGGCTTGGGAAAGAGGCTTAGGATATGAAGACCCATATCTATTCATTCAATCAAAAGAGATTTATGCCTGGTACTGTGTTGGATTTGGGATGGGAATACAGTAATGACTAAGACATTCCTGGTCCTGCCCTTACAAGGCTAATGATAAACAAGTAAATAAAAATAAATATAATGTTTGGAATTGCTAAATGTAAAGGGGAAAAATAAAGCCAGTTGAGGGGACAAAGAGTGATTCAGCGTCTGATCTAAATAAGGACAGAAGAGGGCTCATTGAGGTGGCTTTCAAGCAAAGATCTGAAGGAGGTGAGATGGTCAGCCCTGTGGCTATCACAGGAAGAGCAGAGGGAACAGCAGGTTAAAGGCCCTGGGATAAGAATGTGTCTGAATTTTGCGGGACAATAGTTAAAGCAGTGTGGCAAGGGCAGAGGTGGGGAGGATGAGAGGGATGGGAGATGAGACTGGAGAGGGCACAGAGGCAGAATGTGTGGGCCACTGAGCACTTTGCCTTTTTCTGTGATATAAATGGGAGCTTAGCAGAGGACGGATGCAATTTGTCTTAAATATTAACAGGACCCTGCTGGCTGCTGAGTGGGGAACAGAATATGGGAGATAAAGGCAGCCCGGAGCCCAGTGAGGTGATGATTACAATAGTCTAGGCAGGAGGTGCTAGTGGCCGGATGAGACTGGTGGTGGTGGTGGGTTGTTCATGTATCAGTGGTCAGTTTTAGGGTATATTTTGTAGGACTACTTCGATTGGAAGAAGCTCAGGGACGTATGGGATTATGTAATATAAGCCCCTTGCCCATTCTGGGAAAAGGGTGACCAAGGAGCCTGCAGAAAGAGCCTCTGGGAAGAATCCCAGGACCTAGTCCAAGATGGTCAACAGAGAAGCTGAGAGACTAGTCTAAGGTTAAACGGTTGGTGAGTCAGCACTGGGGCCATCCTGGGCTCTCTCTTCTCTCCCCATTTCTGCCTCTTTTCCCACGCCCTGGGTGACCAAGGCTGCCTGCTCTGGCTGATGGTTTCCCCTCCCTCCCCCTGGCCTCAGGGTTCACCAGGAATGGACATCATTCCTTAGCCAGGCTGAAGAGCAGGGGAAAGCACCCGCTTTGCACAGCCCTCATTCTTCCAGGAAAGTCTCCTCCTCCCTTGTTCCTCCCTATGTGTAAACAGGCTCCTGAGATGTGCAGATCCCCTTACACACACACACACTTGCTCCAGAAGTTTCCAGAAAGGTTCCTGGAAATGCTTCTCAGAGAAATGGAAAAAAATGCACTTAATGAGGAAAATGATTGGTGAGGGTAGGAAGCAGAGGGGTTGCTGAGATGCAGGAATTCTGGGCTTTGGTGTTGGGAGCTGGAGCAGAGAGGGAGCCCTGGGATCTGGGAGGCCTGATCAAGTGCTATAAAGCTTCTGGGATAGAGACGGACAGGCCAGAAAACTTTTTGAACATAGTCCCCTTGGAGAATCAGATGAAAACCTGGACAGCGGCTTGGCGCCTGTGGCTCAGAGGGCTAAGGTGCCAGCCACGTACACCTGAGCTGGCAGGTTCAAATCCAGCCTGGGCCCGCCAAACAACGACGGCTGCAACCAAAAAATGGAGCCGGGCATTGTGGTGGGCGCCTGTAGTCCCAGCTACTTGGGAGACGGAGGCAGGAGACTCGCTTGAGCCCAGGAATTGGAGGTTGCTGTGAGCTGTGATGCCACAGCACTCTACCCAGGGCAATAGCTTGAGGCTCTGTCTCAAAAAAAAAAAAAAAGAAAGAAAAGAAAACCTGGACAGCACCCTATCCCACCAAATTCCCATTCATTTGATACATATTTATTGAGCACCTACTGTGTGTCAGGCAGCATCTAAAAGCTGAGGAAACAGCCGTGGATTATACAGAAAATTTTCATATACAAGTTTGGAAGTTTCGGCTCAGCGCCCGTGGCTCAGGGGGCTAAGACACCAGCCATGTACACCTAAACTGGCGGGTTTGAATCCACCCTGGGCCCACCAAACAACAATGATGGCTGCAACCTAAAAATGGCCGGGTGTTGTGGCGGGCGCCTGTAGTCCCAGCTACTTGGGAGGTAGAGGCAAGAGACTCGCTTGAGCCCAGGAATTGGAGGTTGCTGTGAGCTGTGATGCCACAGCACTCTATCCAGGGTGAAAGCTTGAGGCTCTGTCTCAAAAAAAACAACAAAAAAACAAGTTTGGAAGTTTCCTAAACCCCTCATGAGGGTCTTCAGCCCCACAGTAGGTCTTTGGGCCCCAGGCTAACACCTTTAGGGATCAGGAGAAAGCCCTGGCCTGCAACTCAGGAAATCCCAATCTCTGAAATTTTAGGCAAATCCCTTTCATCCTCTGGCCTCACTCAGCCTGTCTATAAAATAAGAGGGTTGGTCCCAAGTGGATTATGGACCGTAAATAGGCTCGTTCTTTCATACCTTCAATCTAGAAGGGATCCCAGGAAGAGGTTGTTTTTATGTAATCTTGGCATTCTTAGAAATTTAGAATATCTTGGCTTGGCACCTGTGGCTCAAGCGACTAAGGCACCAGTCACATACACCTGAGCTGGCAGGTTCAAATCCAGTCCGGGCCCGCCAAACAACAATGATGGCTGCAACCAAAAAATGGCCAGGCATTGTGGCAGGCGCCTGTAGTCTCAGCTACTTGGGGGGCAGAGGCAGGAGAATCGCTTGAGCCCAGAAGTTGGAGGTTGCTGTGAGCTGTCATACCACAGCACTCTACCCAGGGCAACAGCTTAAGGCTCTGTCTCAAAAAAAAAGATAGAAAGAAAGAAATTTAGAATATCTGGGTACATACACATACCAGTACCATCATCACAGATGAAAAAACTCGGGTCCTTTGGTGACAGACATTTGACAAAGGACATTCAGAGAGTCAGAGTGGATGACAAGGAAAACCCAGGGTCTCCTGACTTTTGTGTGTCTCCTCAATGCATGTTTCCTCCTACACACCATTCCTCTGTCCCTGTCTTCTTCTCTCCTTCCGCCTCTCCTAGAATCTCTCAATTACCCACTAGCACTCTCTCATCCAGGAATTTCTCTTAACCTCTTCCTAAAATTGTTTATATGATTTTGTTCCCTGCTGGGTAAGGAAGGACAGTCTGGGACATGTCCTTAAACTCCTTCCTGAGCCAGCTCCCTGGGGACCCTACCCGCTAATGGAGGAAACAGGGCTGCTTGAGAACGGGTATAGTCTTATTACCCAAGACTTTGGACAAGCAAATCTTTAGGCTGAGGAACCTGGTACTAGCGGCCTGCCCCTCTCTGGACCTCAGTCTCCTCATCTGGGGAAAGGGTTGGATTAGATGCTCCTGGGGGTGAAATGCACCCGTTCGATGGAGTTAGCAACAACAATGCCAATACCTGTACAGCAAGCAGGGCTGTTTTATTGAATGCTTACTACGCAACTGGCACCATTCTAAGAACTTAACAGAGTTCACTCATTATATCTTACACTCAAGATTTGCGTGCAGGCCTCGCAACAACCCAGTAAGACAAATGTTATTACGATTCTCCTTTTGTAAGGTAATCATGCTGAAATCCATAAAGGTTAAGTCACTCGTCTAATATTACCCAGCGAGTAAATGGCGGAACTGGGATTCCAGCCACGGGCTGTAATGACTACGTAGCCAGTTTCGTCTTACTCCCAGTGAGGGCGCTAACCTGCGGAGGAAGGTGTACCTGGGATTCATTAGACCCATTGAGGACTAAGAGCCTCCTCTGGCTAGGGAAGCCGACTCGGTACGTGACATCACGATAGAACAGTGACATCATGACAGAACAGTGACATCAAAAAGCGGGCGTGGGAATCCATCCACACTCTCGCAAGCAGCCGTTTAGCGGCACCGCCTGCTGAAAGTCTCACTTCCGATCATATTTGCATATTCAACAACGGACGTAAGGACGCCAGCTTCGACGCGGTGACGCCAGGGAACGCCTCTGAAGTTCCCGCCCCCGAGCGTGCGTCCGTCCGTACGCACGCACAGCCACGTGAGGGGAGAGGCGTGGCGAGATCATAGGCGCCCCGCCCAGTTAGCAAGGTTGCGCGTGCCCCGTGTGACCGCCAAGATGGTGGTGGGCGCGTTCCCTATGGCGAAGCTGTTCTACTTGGGCATCCGGCAAGTCAGCAAGCCGCTTGCCAACCGCATTAAGGAGGCCGCCCGCCGAAGCGAGTTCTTCAAGACCTATATCTGCCTTCCGCCCGCTCAGCGTGAGTCTGACCCCAACCATTCCTTTCTCCAACTCTTGTCAGGTGGTTGCTCAGGGGATGGACTTTTTGTTACGCGACCAATCACAGCCCGAACCGGCGAAGTCCTGTAGCCAGTAAGGGAAGGTTCTTGGGAAAGGGGCATGCGGATAGACCAATAGTGAGGACGGAGCGTGGGTTCAGGGGCAGTGCCGGGCGCCAACCAACGGATTTGGAATACCATCCAATAGAGGAAGACAGCGCCTGGAGACTGACGGTCCGGCAAGCCAGTAGTATGGCGGACGGGAGAAATTTAGGCGGTCTTTCCAGGACAGCGACGAACTGAGGGCGGGGCTGGGAGGCCAGACAGGGTCCTTTCCAGGCGGTTCTGTGGCAACTTCACTTCCAAACTCTACCCTATACTTCAATTTCCCTCCTACCCTGAGCAATGGGAGGTGCTTGTATTGTGCTTAGGTTTGCATCAGTTTTACCCTGGGTATTAGGCCTGGGTCAGGGGTATTGCTTGGGGATAACGACTGGCTTCTGGGGGCGTGGCCTGGGAATCTGTCAAAAAGGGAATTTTCACCAGAGTGGACATTCATCTGTATATTTATAAATGTACTCACAAATTGCTAATTCGCTAGATCGAGTGTTCGGGATTTTTGCTGGGCAAGTGGGAGAGATACACTCCTGATCCATCACTGTCAACCCAGAGTGGTCAGGGCGGTGGGAGCTCTGGAGTTAAGAGGAGGTAGCTGACACAGCTGGCCCCCAGCAGTGGAGCTGCCGGAGCTGAGATCTAAAGGGCACGCTGAATGCTCAAGATACCAGCTACTTTTAAAAAGGAGATGTATGTGATATAGGCTTGTGGGAACATAAAATAAGGGAATTTAATGTAACTTGCTGGATCAGGGAACCATCCATCCATCCATTACTTCATTTAATTAGTTATTTTGTGAACATTACCGTGCCAGGCGTGTGCTGGCAGTGCTGGTGAAACAGCTAACCCCAATATGTGCCCTCAAAGTATTCATAGTCCAGGGGGATACACCTTTCCCCCAACAGTGACAACCCACAGTGGACAGAGCTAGGATGGGAGACCCCTCTGGGGACTTGATCTGGCTTGTAGTTCAAAGAGAATTTCCTGGTAGAGGGGACATCTAAACTGGGGCCTCAAGTATGAGGAGAATCTCATCAGACAACATGGGGAACAGGGAAGGTGTTGAGGCAAAGGAAGGAACATGTACATCTTTTTACCTTCTGTGACTTTGAGTGCTTAAAGTTTGCTCTCCAGGGTTTATAATTTTTGGTCCTTTACTGTTGATGGGGCCTTTGCCAGGGTTGCAGGTCTTAGAGTGGAAAAATACTGGATTTCAGTTACTGACGTGCTTTTTTTTTTTTTTGAGACAGAGCCTCAAGCTGTCATCCTGTATAGAGTGCAATGGCATCACAGCTCACAGCAACCTCCAATTCCTGGGCTCAAGCGAGTCTCCTGCCTCTGCCTCCCAAGTAGCTGGGACTACAGGCGCCCCCTACAACGCCCAGCCATTTTTTGGTTGCAGCCATCATTGTTGATTGGCGGGCCCAGGCTGGATTTGAACCCGCCAGCTCAGGTGTACGTGGCTGACGCCTTAGCCCATTGAGCCACAGGCGCCGAGCCTATACCAGTACACTTAATGGGAGAATTGTACAGGATATGAATTATATCGCATGTTTGTTAGCCATTTGTACATCTTCTTTGGGAAAATGTCTTTTCAAATTCTTTGTGCATTTTTAAATCGAGTTGTTTATTGGGTTGCTGGGTACAGGAACACAGGAATAACTTAGAGTCAGAAGCCCTCAAAGGGGTTAGGATTTAGGGAGGCAGATAGGAAAACAAGCAGCTATCAAGACAGAGTAAGATAAGTGCTGCAATAGAGCTTGAGGTTTCTGGCAGAAACAATGAATAGATCTGATTGATGTGTTCAAAAATGTTTCAGCTAGGAGGCAGAATTTAATCTGGATCCTGAAGTGTGAATGTAAATTCAGTTTGATCAATGAAGCTCCAGGGTGCTGTCGGGACAAGACTGGGAAAGGAAGGTCATTCCAAGTTGAGGGATCAGCATGTGCGAGTGGGGGTCAGCAGTTATCTTGCATAATCAAGGAGCAACCAAGAACTGGATGGTGCATAGGAATGTGGAGGCGTGTTGGGAAAGAAGAAGCTGGAAAGGTAGTTGGGGCTTTGAATTACCTGGAGCTTGGAATATTCCCTGAGGTAGGATTGCATTGCACACAGCAGTGATGTGGTAGAGCTCTCAGTAGGAATCATAAAGCGAGAAGTATGACTGTGCCACCTCCCGGATGTGACATTGAGTGGGTTGCCTAACCTCTCTGGACTTTAATTTCCTTGTCCTGAAAATGAACACGAATGTCCTACACCTAAAGTTGGTGTACTGATCAAATGAAAAGGGAACCAGCAGACACTGTGGGTTGGATAACCCTGCATCTATTCCCTGTCCTCTCTCCCTTGCCTGCATCTACAGCAGAGGCTTGAAAAGCCAAATACTTGCTCAATTTCCCCTGAAGCTCAAAATGGCCACATGGCAGCAACACACTTATGGCTAATGATACATAAACAAAAGACTGCTGAGGGGCTTTTAGCAAAGTTTTTCTTTCCTGAAGGAAAGATACAGACATTATTAATGTGGTCTGCTTCTCCCTAGTTCCTTGACTGCAGACATGATACCTGGGGCTTTAATAACCACCTTGCAGCTAAATTACTAGCAATGATGAAGATGTAAAGCCACCATGTTAAGGATGGGTGGTAGTGCAGAGAGACAGGAAAAAAGTCTAGACTCTCGATAGCACTGACAAATGAATGCCAGCAACCACCTACCTCGGGACTTACGTGAGAAGAAGAGGCTTTTACTTGTCCCAGTAGTGGTTAGTTGGAGTTGGTTACCTGCAGCCAAAAAACCTTCTTCACTGATACAGCGTATGAAAGAACTTCATAAACCAACAAGTGATTTACACAGATAAAGAGTGTTTTTCTGGAGAAGGAGAAAGAAATGAGTTGATTTACATTATGATTGCAGCATAAATAAATTAGACAGATCAATTTTATAGGGAGTGTTAATGACAAGAATGAATGCAAGTAACACACAATGGAGTAAGCAGAGTGATGGTAGGGATGGGGACCGGGAGACAGAAGCGAGACAGAGCGGGGAGGGCAATCTGATAGGACCTGACAACTGATTGGACTTTGGGGAGGGTGCAGGAGAGGGAGAGTTTGAAGATGCTTTGAAATATTTTAGCCCTGGTGGCCGAAAGAATGGTGAGACTGTAGACTTATGTGTACATTTATAACACAGGAATGAGTAGAAATTTAAGGAGAAAGACAATGAGCTCCATTTGGGACATATTGACCTTTAATTGCCTGCCATACACTTAGGAGAGCTTTCTTAGGCAGTTGAAAAGCTGGTGCTTGGAGGAAAGATGGGAAAGACAGCCAGGGATGGAAACTGGCCAGTGGGGGTGGGGATGTCCACCTTTAAGTACTGGGTAGAAAGTAGAGTCTGTAGAGAAGAGACTAAGAAGAATCATTCAATGATTCAAAAATATTGATTGAGTGCCTACCATGTGCCAGACACTGGGTTCAGGGCTGAGCAGTCGGATAGGTAGGGAGAAACTCAGAAGCATGCAGGGCAGGGGATGGCGGGGAGTGGCTGGTCAACAGTGTCAAATGCTGACGAAAAGTCAAGTGGGATGAGAAATGAAGAACTGTTTTCCTCAGCTACATTCATCTAAATTCCTTTAACGGGAGTTTATTGTTAACTGTAATAGCCTGTCTGGAAGATAAATGCTAAATTAATTTGGGAACTGACTTCTAAAACTCTCAAGTGGCCTAAATCATTTAAAAGAAGTTCAAATTCTATTATGTGAGATGGAATTGGTTTCTGCAGGTGGTTGTGCAACATTCTCCCCTAGAGATCTGTTTGTCAAATATGGTTTCTGTCCAGTGCCTCTTAGGAGCAAGAACAGTAGCAGCGTGAGAGCAGGGCAGCTCCATCAAGACCCTCTGATGCCTTGTTCTGTGAATGTGAATCAGAGCCCCTGCTCTGAGCCCTAATGGACCTTGGCACCTCTGCTGTGCAATATACACTTGATTCATGGGGTCTTCTTTTTTTTTCATTACTTGTGTCATGGGTATTATTCTTGTCTCCCTAAATAAACTGAAAGTTCCTCAAGGGTAGACACTATGTCTTTTAGTTCTTTCCTATTTCCTATAAGGCTACACAAACAGTAGACATTCAATAAATATGTGATTATGTCGCAGGAGTGTGGTGAAAGCAGTTTTATAAAATGGCAATGTGCATTTAACAAAATGTACGTTAAAAAAATGTTATTTTAAATCCCAATATCAAGAATCTAGCCATCTAATTCCATTGGTAAAGGGTAGAGTTGGGAAGGGTGTAAAGGAAGTGTGTGAGGGAACTAGCTCATGTGGAGTGTACCTTGGGCTGCAGAAGTAAAGAGGGAAGAATGAGATTTGGCTTGAATGAATTCCAGTGCCACTTGGCAGCAATCTCCTGGCGATCTGTGGTGAAGGCTGGATTAGTGCCAACGAGATGAAATATATTTCAGGCATCTACTGCAATGTTTAAAGATCCGTGCTTGGGATCTCTATGGATCCATTCCACAACAACAGGTGCATCAGAACCCTTTTTATAAGGTACTTCACTAAGTGTTTATTGAACATATATCACAAGCAGATACATAGATATTAAATATTAAATATTGCAGCTGCTCAATGAGTGATCCTAGGATATTCATCTCTTCTCCCTCTACACCTCCTTAGGTGATTTCATTTTCAGGCTCTGCTTCACTTCCTACCCATGGGCAGATGACTCACATGTTTGTATCTTTCGATCAGAACTCTGCTCTGAGATCCGGACCTATACATCAAGCTGCCAGCTTGACACTCCTGACACTTTCTGGATGGCTCCCAGAAATCTTAAAGGAAACAGGTCTTAAAAAGAACTCATTCTCTTATCTCTCTCTACCATATCCTTCAACCATACCTGGCCTTTTTCCAGTGCTCTGTCTCAGCTGATGACACTTTCATCTACCTTGTTCCATATGCCAGAAACCCAGCAGTCATCATTGACACATCCCAGTCCTTCACCCTCATATCCAGTCCCTCAGGAAGTCCCAACCACCACTTTCACCTGCAAAATATGGCCATATCTGCCCACTTCTTTCTATTGTTACTGCCGCAACCTTAGTCCCAGACACAATCTGTTCTCACCTGGCTTGACCATTATAGGTTTCTTAATTGGTCTCCCTACTTCCACTTCTTCTCCCTGGAGTATAATCTCCACTGGCAGGCAGGGTGACAGTATTGATATTCACATCTGATCATGCCACCCCAATGCATGAAAACCTTTGATGCATGCTCTTCGAACAAAGAACAAAATAACTTACTTTAGCTTACAAATCCTGGAATAATTCCCCAAGTTTCTAGCTTGGCTTTCATTTAAGGCATATTTTTTGTGAGTGAACACAAACAGAATTTTGAAAGCAAACTTCCAAATCTTTATAACTACAATATGTTTGGAGAATAGAGTGTTAGATAAGACTTAGCTTTCCAGATAATTTAAACTTGCTCCTTTAACCACTGTATTCCATATTAATGTCTTCACTATACTGACCATGCATTAACCTTTTTATGATGATTTGGTGCTTCGGGCATCTCTCTTCCTGCTAACTTCACTTATCAGCTTACCAGCTACAAGCATCCTCTTTCTTTTTCTTTTTTTTTTTTAAGCATCCTCTTTCTTGGCTCCCTTTTAATGTACCTTTGAATGGGATATATATACACACATGCATATATAAGTATGAAATGGCTTACCTGATTGTGGACGTTGACTAGGAAAGTCGGAAATTCATAGATCAAGCCATGAAGAAAGGTAAGCTGGAAATTCTTGGGAAGAAACTGACATTGCAGTCCATAGGTAGAATTTCTTCTTCCTTAGGGAAACCCATTTTGCTCTGAAGGTTTTTCAGTTGATTGGATGCAGCCCATTCAGGTGATTGAAGACAATCTCCTTTACTTAAAGTCAACTGACTATTAGCGTTACAGGCAGTTGCTGAGTTACAAACATCTGACTGCAAAGTGATGTACAACTTGCGCTTGTGAATGAAGGCTATTATAGGAAATATGTAGATGTACCTGTTCCAACTTCCATACAAATTCAACTTAAGAACAAACCTGCAGAATCTATCTCATTCATAGCCTGCGGACTGCCTGTAACCACATTTACAAAAGACCTTCACAGCAACACATGGATTAGTGTTTTGTGGAACAATTGGGGATGGTAGCCTAGCCACGTTAACACATGAAACTAACCATCTCACTTGTGAAGCCAATAGAATGAGACACATCCTAATCCACAATTTGCAGGGAGAACTATGATTATTGCTCTTGATGCTCACAGGCTTTCTAATTTCTTTCTGGGTTAAATAGCCATGTTCCAGATGCTTGGAAGCTGCTGGATTCTCAAACTCCAAATTAAATATTAAATTTAATTTTGAAATAAAAACAATGAATTATTTGACAAATGCATTTATTAATATGTAGGCAACATATAGAGGGCTATGGATCCCCAAAGCTAGATGGAGTGTTTAAGTGTACAACAAAGAATGATTAGGACTAAGGGACACTCAGAAGAGAGAAGAAAACTCTGAAAGTGAACCAATGAAAACCTTCATACCATGATTGGGCTAAATTGTTTACAGGACATCCTATCAGAAGTAACCTGTCTTTTGAGGTTTAGGTATTTAGATATATAATCAGAAAGAAAACAGCATACAAGAATCTATGGACTTAACTAAGCATGGTGACATGATATTAAAGAAATATTAAGAAATAATAATAGCCATGAAGCACTGTGCTAAATGCTTTGGATAATGATTCTCTCTTATTTTCTTATTTCTCAGGCAGGATTTTGTAAAGATAAAAGTAAAGAATCTTATCATGATCCTGAGGCCATAAGCCCATGTAAAGTCATATTGTGTGAATGGAAAGGAGACCTCAGTTGAGTACAAAAGTAACAAAAATAGAATTAAGTTGAAGATATGTCAATGTTTGTTTGGATGGAGGGTTGCTGGGAATGTGGAGTAAATGTGGGGTTCAGACCTAAAGCCCTTTGCTTAAGACCTGAACCTCACAATGCCTTGGGAGGGAACTGGCACTGGACTTTAACTGGAAGCAAGGAAGGGCTCAAAGTGAAATTAGGGGAGATCAGTTTGAGTCAAATCTGAAATTTATGTAGATTACATATAGTTAGTGCTTTAGGATTTTCTCAGATGGTACAGCCTCAATTTACAAATTCCCAAATTATGAAGATCCTTATACTTTCCCCTCTGATGCTATGACCTGTGGGTCACCTTTCCTTCCCATGCTATCTGGCACTCCTTTTTTTCTTCAACCATTGCCAGTGGCATAGGTGATTGACCTGTCTGCTCATCCCCTGACCCCACAAACATTGCCTTTTTTTCATCCCTCTCTGTAGTAACGGCAGCAGCATTGCTCTCCTGGTTCTCCCTTCCTGGACATTTTCCCTCTTGAAGACAGCATCTCCTTGGTTTCAGCTCTTTCCTAGGTATGGTAGAAACAGCACTCGACCTTGACTCAGACTCTCTTGGGTTTGTGTCCTTGTTCCACTCTGAGTTTTGGTCCCCTTATCTATAAAATGTGAATAGTAGTTACTTCCCTTGCTTACCTCAAAGAGTTTTTGAGAGCAGCAAAATCAAACTGAGTTAATGGAGAAGAAAGGACTTTGTCAACTCTAAACACAACATACGCCCATAGCCTAAGCAGACACTGAAAAATACAGAGCCCAGGACAAAGGCACACCGAGACACCCAGAAAGTAGGAGAAAGAGAGTAAACAAAATGGATTATGAAATTTTACTTTGAGGCTTGGGGTGATTTTTTTTTCTTTTTTTTTTTTTTTGTTTCTGAGTGAAAGCAATGTTCTTTTGTGAGCTGAAAACAATCCTGATCAAGGCTAGGTAAGAGCAGTGCTAGTGATGCATCCGTATCCATAAGCTTTGAAGTAAAATTAGACATTAAAAAAAACCCATCAGTGCCCTCAATCTCTAAAGACCTGCAAAATAACCTAAAGTCACCTACTCTTCTCCACAGAAGTCTCTCTCTACCTGCTTATTTTTCTTAATTAAATCTGATTTACCTTCAGCACCAGTCTTCAAAATAAACAAACACTACTTACGCAAGCAGGCATTCCATTTTCTGGTATTAGAACATAATAGAGAACAGACACGTATACCTTTAAAAAGTTAGTATATCATTTTGAAACACATTTTTTTTGATGTTTAAATGAAAAAGTAGATTCACTGTCACTTTTGCTTTTCCAAACTTATTTTTTCAAAACTTGCCAACATATAATATTTTGCTTATCTCATGAGTCAAACAGGGTTTTGTGGGTTACTTTTTTGGACCCTAGCCAGGGAGGCCGCAGATCAATAATGGAGCATGAAATTGGGAGTCAGAACATGGGTTGGGTCATAGCTCTGCCACCTTCTTGCTGTGTGACCTTCATTTTTGTAATGTTCAGTATTGTTTTTGATAAAATGGAAATGATACTTACCTTTATAGGTTGTGGAAATGACTAGAAATTATATATATTTAGTTTCTTATATTTGCCATAACAAATTGCCTCCATCTTAGTGTTGTGTCAGTCTTAAAATAACACACATTTATTATCTTACAACTCTGTAGAAGTCCAACATGGGTCTCATTGGGCTAAAATCAAGGGGTTGACAAGGCTGTGTTCCCTTTGGGGGGCTCTAGGGAAGAATCAGTTTCCTTTCATTTTTTCAGGTTCTAAAAGAATTCCTGTATTCCTTTTCTCCATCCATCCTCTTTAAAGCCAGCAATGTTGCATTTCCTTGCCCATTTTTTCATAGTCACATTTCCTTATGGCTTCCTTCTGCCTTCTTCTTCCACTATTAAGGAACCTTGTGTTTGTGTGGGATCAATCATGATAATTCAGGGAAATCTCATTTAAATTCAGTTTATTATCAATGTTAATTTCATCTGCAACCTAATTCCTCTTTTCCATGTAGTCTTTAACATATTCACAGGTTCTGAGGAGGAGGAGGTAGACATCCTTAGAGGGCCATAATTTTTCTCCCCATATATGTACCCTAAACTTAAAAAAATACTCTTGAGTAATTTTGACTATAGAAAATTTGTAAAGACAATACAAAGAGTTCCTATATACCAGTGGTTCTCAACTTTCCTAATGCTGTGACCCTGTAATACAGTTCCTATGGGTCACAACCCACAGGTTGAGAACCACTGCTATATATGCATTACCCATTTTCTCTTAATGTTAGAATCTTACATAGCTATGATACATTTGACACAATTAAGAAACAAGCACTGCTATATTACTAGTAAGTGAACTGCAGACCTTATTAGGATTTTGCCAGTTTTTCTACCAACGTCCTTTCTGTGTTTCAGGATTCAGTCTAGGATACCAATTGCTTTTCGCCATTACATTTAAAAGCAATCATTATCTCTATGAAAACAATATTCCTAATTCCAAGCAACTGATTCAATTTACATTTTCAAAATTTCCCCACAGAGACAAAATAGGCAGAACTTTAAACTTTAAACATTCTTTAAGCAATATTTGTTACCTCTTTTATTCCTTTAAATATATTATTAAGTGCCTACAGTGATCCAGTTGTTCTTTAGGTCCTGAGGATACAGAAGTGATTGAAACAGAGAAAAACCCCTGCTCTTAGTTAGGTTACTTGTGTGTGCATGTGTGTGTGTGTTGGGGTGGAGGGTTGTGCAGGGAAAAGATAAAAAAACAAGACAAGTAGGTAGATATATAGTTTGCATCATGGTGGTAAATGAAGTAAAGAATAATGGAGCAGTCAAATAAAATAAGGAAAAATAAAGCAGGGAAGTATACTGAGAATGCTGGATGTGTATTAAAATAGCAAGTTAAAATGGTGTGGTCATGGATGCAAAGCCTGGAAGAGGTGAGGGACTGAGCCACAAGGGTATCAAGGCGAAGATCACTCTAGGCAGAGAATCCAACTGAGACAAAGTCCCCAAGGCTGTCTGATAGACTGATGAAAAAAACAAAGAGGCCAGGGCTGCTAGAACAAAGTGAATGAGGTCACAGAGGTAACTAAAGGTAGTGCCCAATTATCAGCTACTGCAAGGACTCTGGCTGTGACTCTGAGGGAGATGGAAAGCTATTGTAGAGTTTTGAGCAGAGGTGTAACATGATTTTATGTTTCATCTTAACAAAATTAATTCTGGATGCTGTGTTCAAAATAAACCATAATGGGGCAAGTGTTTTAGGGAAACATAGTAGTAGGAGGCTTTTGGAATAATCCATACAACATATGGTGGTGGTTTGTACCAGGGTGATAATAGGGAAGGTGATGGGAAAGGGTTAGATTCTAGTTATATCTTGGAGAAGAGTTGACAGAATTTATGAATAAACTGGATGTGGAGTATGTGAGAAAGAAAAAAATTAAAAGTGATACCAAGGATTTGAGCCTGAGTAAATGAAGGAAGGAGATGCCATTACTGACATGGTGAGTCTACAGGAGAAGCAGTAGACTTTGCCAACTTATTAATTTTTCTTTTTCTAAATTAAATTTCATATTAAAGGGAGGGTACAAGCAATTAGGTTACAATATTTGCACTTGTTAGGAAGAGTCCCTGTGGTAGTTGCATCCCACACTTAGGAGGTGTGCCATATACCCTTACATTGTGCCCGTTAAGTGGGAGCACACCAATCCCTCACCTCCTCCCCTTACCCCTCTCGCTCATTCCTCTTCCCCCCAGCTTGGATTAAACTGAGTTTTTCCTCTTATGAAGGCGTGTATTAGATCATCTATTGGCTTCATATTAGTATTGAGTACATTGGATACTTGATTTTCTATTCTTGTGATACTTTACTAAGAATAATGTGTTTCAACTCCATCCAGGTTAATACAAAAGATGTAAAGTCTTCATCTTTTTATGGCTTAATAGTATTCCATGGTATACATATACCACAGTTTATTAATCCATTCCTGCATTCATGGGCATTTAGCTTGTTTCCACATCTTGGTGATGGTACTTTGAGCTGTGGTAAACAATCTAGTGAAAATGCCCTTATGAGTAAATAATATTTTTTTCTTCTGGGTAGATGCCTAGTAATGGGATTGTGGGATCAAATGGAAGGTCTCTTTTGAGTTCCTTGTAGATTCTCCATATTTTGTTCCAAAAAGGCTGTATTAGTTTACAATTCCACCAGCAGTGTTAAAGTGCTCCCTTCTCTCCACATCCACGCCAGCTTCTGAAGCTTTGGGATTTTGTGATTGGGCTATTCTCACTGGGGATTGGTGATATCTCAGAGTGGTTTTTGATTTGCATTTCTCTGATTATTAGGGGCAATGAGCACTTTTTTCATATGTTTGTTAGCCATTTGTTTGTCTTTTTCAGAGAAAGTTCTGGTTATGTCTCTTGCCCAATAGTAGATGAGATTGTTTGCTTTTTTGTTGATTAAGTTGAGTTCTCTGTAGATTTTATTTATCAACCCTTTTTCAGATTCATAACATGCAAATATCTTTTCCCATTCTGAAGGTTGTCTATTTGCTTTAATTGTTGTGCCCTTACCTGTGCAGAAGTTTTTCAGGTTAATTAAGTTCCATTTGTTTATTTTTGTTATTGTGAGAAGCAGGTTTTAATAGTTGGCATGCCAAGAGATGCGTCTTGTACATGTTAATCTTGAGATATCCAATATATGCCCCAGTGGACCTCTGAAAGAAGCAGATAAATACACAAAAATGAAATTCAATGAAAGGATTTGGGCTGGAGTTATAACTTGAGAGTTGTCTGTGTGTAGATAGTATTTAAAAGCATGAGCTTGGATGAGATCCCTAAGCAGATGAGTGTAGAGAAAAATGAAGGACTACGCAATGAGCCCAGGGAATCCTAGTGTAGTGAAAGTTGAGGGAGTGAGAGTGAAGGAGCAGTGGAGATTGAGAAGGAGGGACCAATGAAGTAGAAGAGGTCCAGAAGAGAGGAAAGTCCTGAGAGGCCAACTCAAGTAAATATTTCCAGGAGAAAAAAATGATATGAAGTGTCAAATGCTGGTGATAAGTCAAGTGCAACGAGGATTGAGAAGGGACTATTGGCATCAGCAAGGGGAAGATCATTGGTGACCTTGGCAAGGGCAGTTTCAGGGAAGTGGTGGAGGGGAAAGCCTGACTAGAATAACCTTAAGAGAGAATTAGTGGAGAAGAATCAAAGATGATGAGTGTGGGAAATACTTCTGTGGAGTCCCTCTGTAAAAAGGAACAGATAAATGGATAGTAAAAGGAAGTTGAGAAATTAAAAGCATGTTTTAAGATGAGAGAAACAAGCAACATGTTTGAATACTGATAGAAATATCTAGTAAAGATGGAAAAATTAGTAATGTAGGAAGGAGAGAAGAGAATTTCTGGAAGATCATCTTGAAGTAGGTGAAATGAGGTGGGGTTGAGTGCACAGCTCCATCTCATTTGGGGGGGAGAGTTGACCCATCTCATTTGGGGGGAGAGTTGGCCTTAGCTAGGGGCACAGACCACTTATCATGGGTAACAGGAGGGAGAGCACTGTGTTTTCACAGATGGAGATCACCTGCTGATGGGAGTATGGGCAATGACTTCTCAGTTGGTTGCTTCTACTTTCTAGAGAATTCAACAAGGCTATCCACTGAGAATGAGGATGAGAGAGGGGCTGGGGTGTGAGAAAGAAGGTAAGGTATTATTCGTTTAGAAGACTGAGAGATTAAATGAATTGGTGAATGTAATAAAATGACTAAGTATCGTTAAGTGTCCACTTGAGAATAGCGGTCATGAATTTCAAGCGAGACCGTTAGGCACGTGATGCGTTTTCTTTCCCCAGGCACATTTATTTGTACAGGTGCAGGCTCAGAGGAGGTAGAAAATTTGATTAAAACAGAGTGGAGACTTTTCCAGATGGGTATGATGACACAAGATGAAGGGCAAGGGAATCATTGGTATATTCAAGAGAGAAATTTTAGCTACAGGCCATGGAATCAAAGCTTCATAATGAAGGAAGTAAAGATGATGAGGCATAAGAAATAGTGAAAAGGTGAGAAGCTCAATGAATCATTGGCCCTTATGGGATTGAAGGATTGTTGAAGACAGGGCATTAGAGGGAGCAAGTGAACAAATAAGAAGTGGTGGCAGGATAGTGGGATGCACAAAATTAAGATCATGGAGGGGGTGCAGTTACTGATAATGATCAGGTCTAGGGTACAGTCACAGGAATGAGCATCTGAAGTAGAGGGAGGGATGGACAAGATCATTTGAGGAAAGGACATCGAGGAATTGAGACTCCAGGGCGCAGGTAGGATTCTATATATGCATTATTAATATGGCCAGGAATTAAGGCAGATATAGTGTTGGAGAAAGTGAAAGTGTGCCAAGAGCTATAGTACTCAAGAAATTGGGGGTCTGTGGATGACTGGAATAAGGAGATTGTAGTAAGTGGTCTGGTCTGATAGCATGGGATCATAATGAGGGTGTTTTGGTAAAGGGAAGAAGAATGGTCTAGAAATGGCAATGGAAAACAGAAGGCTACCTACTGCACTTCTAAATCCAATAGTACTGGGGTAGGTAGTTAAAAGAAAAAGAAAACAGCATTATGTTAGAAGGCAACAGGGGAAAAAATACTCTTCTTGAGGGAGACCTGAGTTTCAGTTAGAGCATGAAGGAGAAAGACATTGTCGTAGAATAGACAAAGATTTTAGGACAAACAGCCCAGGGAAAGAGAAATGAACATTGGCATAAAAATATTTGCTACTTTTGGTGGGGGGAGCAGATTATTACCTCTGTGTGCCCTAGGTTGTATTTCATTTCACCCAGTTTTCTTAGAGGCTTGGGAAAGGAGAGCTGCAGAGCAAGGCATAGTGTGTGTCTAGCAGTGGCCATGAGAGAGAGGTCGTTGATCATTCAACAGAAGTCCTGAGTTTTGCTAGGAAGGTCTGTAACTGCGGCAGAGAAGTAGAACTCATGAGATTGCCATGAGTTCAACTATCCTTTGAAACCATCTAACAACTCTTGCCTCTATTTCCATATTCTTCAAACAAACTTTGGACTTTAATTTGTTTTTACAAGTCATCTTTTCTTTTGGCAGAGAATGCGCTGGCTGTCTGGCAGTTCCATTTCTCAGGATAAATCAATCAGTTGGCTTCCCATTTAATCAGTTAGTTTTCTGTAAATTTGGTTAGCATGAGTCAGTTCCCTGAAGCCTGATTGCCTCTGTGTGAATGCCATAAAAATCAACTTTCTGAATTTATTAAGCTGAGGACCAGACACTGGCACTCATCATGACCCCAGTAATGTGGCCCAGCCTAAAGCAACTGTGTCTGCTTTCCCCACAGATTTACCTTAATCCTATTCTCCTAAGAATGTGTCAGAGAGAGAATGAGACTCAACTCTTTACAAATGGCCTGTTGTTTAAACAACAAAAACCCGTTGGCATCAGATTATTTATTCTAATGCAAATATGACATGAGGTAGGAAAGAACAATGTGTTTTGGCAAATACTTTGGTGAAGTTTATACATCTCATTTCCTCAAAAACACTTGATAGGGCAGTGAGATACGTTGGCTGGCTATATTTCAGAAAAGTAAAGCCCGGAGGCTCCGAGAATTAGTGTGGTGATGGGTTAGAATTCTCAGTCCACAAATACCTAGACCCATGTTCCTAAAATAAATGTTTCTGGTTTGAAGCATAACATGAGAACTAGCTTGAGTCCCACAAAATGTCAGAATCTGCATGAATAGATATGGGGATGTTTTTAGACTTTAAAATCTACAGTGCTATGATTAGGACCTATTGCCCTCCTCCCTTATGGAGGGCCTTTGTTCTTTGTCTGAGAGTCAAAATTAAAAAAGTTAGCAGACCTAGCTGTCTCCATTTCTTGTAGTAACAGGGAAAGATGGTTATCTCAATCTCTGTCTCTTAACCTTCCTTCGTATGTGAGCATGCGTGCACATGCAAGTGTGTGTGTGTGTGTGAGTGTGTGTGTTTGGATACGTGTAGCATTATGGGTTAAGGATGAAATTATGAGGAAAAACAGGAGCAAAGTAAAGCAACAATGCTGGAGCCAGCATAAGGCTGAGTAGTAAGGAAAAAAAAAACAGAAAGGAACCATTTATGATTCCCAAATGTCCATCAGTTAGTGATGAAATTCAGGTGGAAGAAGAAAAGAGCTATAAAAAATGCTACTGGGTTTGTTTAAGCAAAATAAGCATTAAAGGTAATAGGTAGAAAAGAGGTCATCAAACCATGGCCTGTAGGGCACATTGAGCTCATCACTAGATTTTGAATGCAATAAGCTAGAATGATTTGGACATTTTTAAATGATAGAAATAAATAAAAGGAAGAATTCTATTTCGTGGCACTTGAAGATAATATTAAATTTAAATATTAGTGCCCATATGCAAAATTTTATTGGAACATAGCCACATCCTTTCATTTATGTATTGGCTATGGGTGCTTTCAATCCACAAGAGCAGAGTAATTGCAACAGAGGCCATATGGCCCATAAAACAATAAATATTTAATATCGAGCATTTTATAGAAAAAAATGACAGTTCCTCAGCTAGAACAATAAATTAATATTTGGTTTTTATTAAATAGCAACTGTCTATCAGCTCACATTAAGCCCAAACCTCAAAGTGATTTGGAGACGGATAAGTTGATGTTTAAATACCTTTTCTACTAAATTATTCCTCAATAAAAATCTTCATCAGTGGATTTACCCCTAATATTTACTCAGAAACTCTTATTGTCTCTATCTCCAAGGAACTCAGAAGTGGAGTGCCAGACAATACTTTAGAAGTTAAAATCCAGAACTCAATATATCATTTGGTCCTCTAGGTTTTTGCTCTCTTTTTTTTTTATTTTATTGTCTTTATTATTAAATCATAGCTGTGTACAATAGTGCAATCAAGGGATACAATGTGTTGGTTTCATATACAATCTTAACTATTTTCACCAAACTGATTAACATAGCCTGCCTGGCATTTTCTCAGTTATTATATGAAGACATTTGTATTCTGCATTTAGCAAGGTTCGCCTGTACCCTTGCTCTATCTATTGATGTGATTCTTAAATATCCATCTGGAGCAGAGCTGAGCAAGAGGGAGAGTAATAGCCTATTACAATATTGAATCCACAATCAGAGAGTATGGAAATGTTTTGGGATATTAAAAATATGATTGTCAAAATTAAAAATTTAGCAGAATGGCTAAATGATGAAATGGGTGCAATTAAAAAAGAAAGCAATTATTGGTAATTTAGGTGGAGGAAATCTCCCAAAATATAAAACAAAAAGACAAAGAGATGAAAAGGATAAGATAAAAAATGAAGAAGATAAACCTAGCTCCATGAGGTTCGCAGTGATCAGGCTCCTTTTCTTTCTGGTGCCACTATTCTCCAGGTCCGACTTCTAGCCACAATTTACCTAGGAGCCCAAGGTAGCTTCTGAGGCTCCAGCTCTTGTCTATGTTCCAAGTAGCCAAATGAAGAAAGTGGGTAGAAGAGTAGAGTGGAGATCTTTTCCAGTTCTCTCTAAGGAAGTCATGCATTTTTTAAAATTCCATTGATCATGTGGCCACACTTGCATAAAGATTGAAAATGTTGTAGTTATTCTAGACAGTAGTATACTCTGCTAAAAATTGAGGTTTAGTTACTGAGGAAAAAAGGAAACTGCATAGGGGATGGGTAATTAGCAGTCTCTTCAATAAATCTTATTCTAAGGCAAACAGATGTTCAAACATGAGGGCAAATACGGGACCCTTGCTGAAATACTCATGGGCATACTAAAAGTAGAGAGTAATATAATAAATAGAAAGGCATGGCACACATGAACTCAGTGGTATGCTGGTACATGTTTAACAGTTGACTTGAGGGGGGAAAGATCTTGATTTGCATTACAGAAATCACTCCTACCATGACTAATATCAAGCTACCAACATGATGTCACTGAACACAGAGTTGGAAATAGATGCTAACAATTGGCTTTTTTTGAGCAATTGTTAGTTGGCTCCAGCATACTACTGCAGAAAACAATGACAGAAAGTAAAAGAAAAAAGTAAAAACTTCCCTTAGCTGTGTGGAAATGCTAATGCTTAAGACAAAAAGTAATTGATAAGAATCTAGAATTGAAATCTTAGTTGAACACCTTGAGAGAGGAGGCGAAGGGACAGTGAGGCCAGAAGGGCTAGTGATAACATGCTAAATATATTTTCTTGTTTGGAGAAGAGAGACAGAGGTCTACTAATTCTAGGTTTTTAAAGAATAATGTAAGGTTAAGTGGTTAAAATTTTAAAGTGACTACTAGAAAAATAGAAATATTATGCCTAATTTCCAAATCCAGAAGCAGAGAAAAGGAACAAGGAAAACCAGTCAATGCAGCTGTAGAAAACACTCATGATTCTTTTTGGATGCCCATGGGAAGTCACCTCACCTAAAGAGTCTGAGCCTTTTTGATGTAAAAGCCAGAAATGTGCTTTCCCAGCCTCTCTTGCAGCTAGGGTACAGGCACATGACCTATATCCAATCAGATGCACACACATGACATTTTGATTTGGAAGAAGAAGGAGGCCCCATGCAGACATTCTCGTAAGTATGGTGGTATATGCATTGGTTTTGGTAAAGAGAGCAGTAGTAGATGGTGTGTACCGAGCACTCAGCTGGAGCAGAAGGGTCTCTACTAAAGGAGTTCAGCAATGTCATTTGAATGTCATTACTGACTATGTAGACGCCAAGCTTGTTTCTCTGATCTTTTTAGACATTGTGTGACCGATATGAAATGCTTAAATAGTTTCATTCATTATTGTTGTTTTAAACTAGCTAAAATGATCTTTTCTTTTTTTGAAACCCAAAGTCCTGATTGATACAGCACCTAAAAGGCTACAAAGGAGAAGAAAAAAAGATATAAAGGGAATGATAAAGATGATCATAAGATGAGAGGGATAAATCTAAACATATCAATAATTCCAATAAATGTGAGCAAATTAAATTTCACTAATATTTGCAGATTGTGTTAAAATATTAGGATATACAGTTTATAAATGACACATACCTAAGAGGAAAGGATAAAGTTTGATGATTAAGACTTGGGGAAAAACAAGACAAATTCTACTTGGAATTGAATGAAAATAAAGGAACTTCATAGTAAATCTTTGGTAGGTGGCTAAAACAGTACAAAAGAAAATTAAAGCTCTTTGTGCCTATGAAAATATCCTGAAAATTAATGGAATAAGTATCTAACTCAAAAATACTAGGAGAAAAATGGTAAAACACACTCACGGAATGTAGATGGAAGAAATTAATAATAATGAAAGCCAGGATTATTAAAATGGAAAATAAGTGAAATTAGACCTGTCCCCTAAAACCAAAGGGTAATTCTTTTTTTTTTTTTTGAGACAGAGTCTCAGTATGTCACCCTCAGTAGAGTGCCATGTTGTCACAGCTCACAGCAACCTCAAACTCTTGGACTTAAGCAATTCTCTTGCCTCCGCCTCCCAAGTAGCTGGGACTATAGGCGCCCGCCATGATGCCTGGCTTTTTTTTTTGGTTGTAGTGGTCATTGTTGTTTGGCAGGCCTGGGCTGGGTTCAAATCCACCATCTCTGGGGTATGTGGCCAGTGCTCTAACCGCTGAGCTACAGGCGCCGAGCCCCAAAGGGTCATTCTTTCAAGAAAAGGAACAAAATAAAAATTAAGAAGGCTTTTGCAAATCTAATTAAGAATAAAAAGAGATTCACATAAGCATCCTTTGGAAGGAGAGCACAGTGCATATAGTAGTGTTGAAGCATTTTTAGAGAACTGAGAATACTTTTTTCTTTTTTTTTTTTTGAGACAGAGTCTCAAACTGTCACTCTGGGTAGAGTGTCATGGCACCATAGCTCACAGCAACCTCCAACTCTTGGGCTGAAGCAATCCTCTTGCCTCAGATTTTCTATTTGTAGCAGAGATGAAGGTCTCGATTTTATTCAGGCTGGTCTTGAACTCATGAGCTCAAGCTATCCACCCACCTCGGCCTCCCAGAGTGTTAGGATTACAGGGGTGAGCCACCATGCCTGACCCGAGAATACTTTTTTGTATAGTTTCGAGTTTTGAAATCATGTTAATATTTTCCATATTTCAAAAGTGAAGTCAAATCCATGAAGATGAGCAAATCGTTAAAATCAAAAAACAGTGGAGACAAATGGACCTAGTTATATACCAAATTAATAGCATAACCAACTCAGAGAAAAAAAAAATCCAGATAAATTTCAGGTAAATAGGGGCGGAGCAAGATGGTGGACGAGTAACAGCTTCCTTGCGGCTGGGCACAGTGAGACCGGGGAGAGAGGACTTCAGGCATCTCTGCCAGGCGGGATCTGCCCAGAAACTTCCCTTTGGGGAAACAGGGAGACAGCGTGAGGCTTCAGGACACCCTGAGGAAGGCTAAAGTGGCAGATATTGGGCAAGTGGTTGCGTCTGTTCATTCGGTCTGATCCTGTCGGCTGCTGTGGGTGGGGCAGCAGTGGGACTGCAGGCTGGAAGGGCCTTACCTGTAAGCCTTTTGGGTTTCTTTTGGACTTGGCACTTGGTTGAACTGCCTTGGGAGAACCTGGGCAGGAGTGTGGTGTTTTTTTGAGTGTTGCCTAGG
>CAUYON010162034.1:0-11419 GCA_963573935.1 Arctocebus calabarensis | reverse complement strand
TGCCCATTGATCCACGAATGGATTAATAAATTGTGGTACATGTATACCATGGAATACTACCCAGCCTTAAAGAAAGATGGAGACTTTACCTCTTTCATGTTTACATGGATATCAAGATATTTTTAAAGAGAGTATCAGTTTTGAAAATTTCAGGTGAATATGGAGGTTCATAAAGTTAGGTTACAGAGTTTGCTTTTGTGAGTATCATTATTACTGCTTTTTGTTTTTGCTTCATGCTTCCATATATCTTGGCATAATATAGATACTGATATTGATCCTGTCTTTATGCAAAATGTTGATATTTTGTTCATCGTGAAGTTTTTTCATTAGTAATGATATTTTTAAATACTGCATTAAGATACTGTTTATCTTAATTACTAAGCATTTGTAATCAATAAACTTTATTTATTAGAGAAGTTTTAGCTTTTCAGCAAAATTAAGTGGAGAGTACAGAGAGTACCCCTGTCCCCCCATCCCCACCCCCATCTTCCTCTCTATCAACATTTCCTGCCAGATGGGTGTATTTGTTGCATTTGATGAACTCACATCAGCACATTACTATTATCCAAAGTCCATAATTTATACTACGGTTCATTCTTGGTGCTGTATATTCTATGGGTTTTGATAAACGTATAATGATGTGTAGCCACCATGGTAGTGTTGATAGAAAAGTTTCCCTGTTCTGCTAATCAGCCATGTCCTGCCTCTTCATCCAGCCTTTCCCCCTAACCCATGTAACCATTCATCCTTTACTTCCTCTATGGTGTCACCTTTCCTGACTGTGATATATTTGGAATCAGTATGTGGCATTTTCAGATTGCTTTGACTTACAAAAATACATTTACATTTCTTCTGTATCTCTTCCTGAGTTGATAATTCATTTTGTTTTAGTGCTGCATAATATTCCATTGTCTGGTTGTATAGCAGTTTATTTCAACTATTGAGGAACAACTTGACAGCCCAATTTTGGCGATTATGAATAAAATTGTTATAAAAATCTGCATGCTTTTTTTTTGGTAACCATTAGTTCTTAATTTAGTAGGTTAAATTTCAAGAAGCATGATCACTGGATTGGATGGTAAAAGTAGGTTTAGCTTTGTTTAAAAACAAAACAAAATGAAAACAAAAACCTACCAAATTGCCTTTCAAAGTTGATATTGTCAGTGTTTTGAATGTTTTCCATTCCAGTAGGTGTTTAGTGGTGTCTCACTGTTGTTGCAACTCTCCAATGAGACACAATGTTGATCACCTTTCATATGTTTATTTGACATCTGTGTATCTTCTTTGATGCACATTTCTTTTCTCTGTTTCTTTTTCCTTTCTTTTCTTTTTCTTTTATTTTTTTTTGTTTGTTTTTTGTTTTTTGAGACCTGGTCCCACTATGTCACCCTCGGTAGAGTGCTGTAGAGTCACAGTTCAAACTCTTGGGCTTAAGCAATTCTCTTATCTCAGCCTCTCAAGTACATAGGACTACAGGTGCCCACCACAATGCCGGGCTATTTTTTTGTTGCAATTGTCATTGTTGTTTAGCTGGCCTGTGCCTAATCACTGAGCTATGGGCACCAAGCCAGATTTTTTATCCATTTTTAAATTAGGTCATTCACTTTCTTACTATTGAGTTTTAAGAGGTTTTTGTATATTTTGGATAATAGCCTTTTACCAGTATATCTTTTGCAAATATGTTCTCCAGCTCTGTGGCTTGTTTTCTCATTATTTTGACATAAACTTTTGAAGAATAGAATTTTTGAAGAACAGAATCTTGCTTATTATTTTTTTTCATAAAACATGCTTTTGGTTTTGTGTCTAAAAATTCACTATCATAATCAAAGTCTCCTAGATTTTATCCTGCGCTGTCTTCCAGGAGTGTTACAGCTTTGCGATTTAAATTTTACCTTGTGAGTTAATTTTTTTAAAAGTACATTGTCTTTGTTTAGATTCACTTTGGGGGTAGACTATGGGGATGTCCAGTTTTTCTAGCACAATTTGTTGAAAAGACTACTGTTGTTCCATTGTATTTGCTGTGTTGAAGATCAGTGGACTATATTTGTGTGAGTCTATTTCTGGGCTCTGTTTTTCCTATGATCTGTTTGTCTATTTGCAACAATACACTGTCTTGATTGCTGTAACTTCATAGTAAATCTTGAAGTCAGGTAGTATCAACTTTTCTCAACTTTGTTCTTCTCTTTCAATATAGAATTAGATATTCTGGGTCTTTTGAGACTCCCTAGAAACTCTAAAAATCAATTTGTCAATATTCACAAAGTAACATGCTTAAATTTTGTTTATCATTGTGTTAAAACTGCAGACAAATTTGAGAACAAATGACAGACATCTTGACAATATTATCTGCAGATCCAAGAACATGGGATATCTCTCTCCGTTTATTTAATTCATTTTTGATATCTTTTATTAGATAATGAAGTATTTAACTTTTGAGGATGCTAATGTAAACAGTAATGTATTTTTAATTTCAAATTTCACTGGTTTCTTACTGGTCTATGGGGAAGTGTTTGACTTTTATGTATTTTGCTTGTGTATTGCAACCTTACCATAACCACATATTAACTCCAGGATCTTTTTGATGGTTCTTTCCGTTTTCCTTCTTTTTTTGCGGTTTTTGGCCAGGGCTTGGTTTGAGCCCACCAATTCTGGTATATGGGGCTGGTGCCCTCATCCTTTGAGACATAGGCACCGCCTGGTTCTTTCAATTTTCTACACAGATGATCATGCCATCTGGAAATAGGAAAGTTTTATTTCTTCCTTTACAATCTGTATAATTTTCTTTTCCTTTTTTCTTTTCTTAATGCATAAGATGGGATTTCTTCTGTGATAGTGGAAATCAATGTTGATAGGGGACATCTTTGCCTTGTTTCTGATCTTAGGAATAACAGTTGAATTTCTTACCATTAAATATGATGTTAGCTGTTTTATTTTCTTTGTTTTTTTTTTTGTTTTGTTTTGTTTTGTAGCTGTTCTTTATTAAGTTGAGAAAGCTCCTAGTTTTTCCTACTAGGCTGAGTGTTAGATTTCACCAAATGCTTCGTCAATATATAGGTATGATAGTGCAGTTTTTTTCTCTGCAGCCTATCAATGTGATAAATTACATTAAATGATTTTACAATGTTGAATCAGCCTTGCATAAATCCCACCCGATGTGGTATATAATTGCTTTTCATGTATTTTTGGATTTAATTTGTTAATAAATTTCTGAGCATTTTTGCATCAATATGTTTAAGAGACACTGGTCTGTAGTGTTCCTTTCTTATAAGGTCTTTGTCTAATTTTGGTATTAGAGTAATGTTTAGCTCATAAAATGAGTTAAGAAGTATTCCCATGCTGGGTGCAGTGGCTCATGCCTGTATTCCTAACATTCTGGGAGACTGAGCAGGTGGATTGCCTGAGCTCACGAGTTGGAGACCTGCGTGAGCAAGCACAGGACCCCATCTCTTTAAAAAAAAAAAAAATAGCCAGGCAGTGTGGCAAGTACCTATAGTCTCATCCTTTTAGAGGATTATATCTTTAAAGGAAGCGGTCTATTTCATCTAGGTTATCAAATTTGTAGGCAGAGAGTCCTTCCCAATATTTCTTTATTAGTCTTTTAGCCATGGGACTTGTAGCAATGTCTCTCTTTTATTTCTGGCATTTATAATTTTTATCTTCTCTCTCTTTTCTTAGTTAACCTACCTGGAAAGTCATTAGTTCTATTTATCTTTTCAAAGAACCGGCTTTGGTTTCACTGATTTTCTTTTGCTTTACTGTTTTGAATTTCATCAATTCCTGCCCCAAGTTTTATTACTTATTTTTCTCTGCTTACTGCAGATTTAATTTTTCCTCTTTTGTCTTTCCTGTGGTTAAAGTTTAGATAATTAATTTTATGTCATTTTTTTTTCGAATACATGCATTCAATGCTATAAGTTTCCCCCCAACACTACTCTCCTTGTATCACAGAAATTTTGATAAGTTGCACATTCCTTTTTATTTAGTTTAAAATAATGTTAAATTTTGGTTGTGATTTCTTCCTTGAGCCATGTGTTATTTAGAAGTGTGATCTCCATATATTTTGGTATTTTCAGCTATCTTTATGTTACTGATTTCTAGTTTAATGCTATTCTTGCCTGAGCACAGATTTGTATGATTTCTAGTCTTTTAAATTTCTTAAGCTATATTATATGGCCCAGAATAAGGTCTATCTGTGTGACATTGAAGAAAGTGTATTCTGGATGGCGCCTGTGGCTCAAAGATATAGGGCACCAGCCCCATATGCCAGAGGAGGCGGGTTCAAACCCAACCTTGGCCAAAAACTGCAAAAAAAAGAACGTGTATTCTATTGCTGTTGTATAAAGTGGTTAATATATGTGGATTATATCTAGCTGATGGATGGTGCTGTGATGTTCAATTTTGTCCTTAATAATTTTCTTCCTGTTAGATCTATCCATTTATGACAGAGGGATGTTGACGTCTCCAACAAAAATAGATATACCTATTTCTCCTTACCATTCTACCCAACGTTGCTTCACATGTTTTAATGCTTTTTTATCAGACACATGCACATTAAGGGCATTCTGTATTAGAGTAATGTTTATCTCATAGAATGAGTTAAGAAGTATTCCCATGCTGGGCGCAGTGGCTCACGCCTGTAATCCTAACACTCTGGGAGGCTGAAGCAGGTGGACTGCCTGAGCTCACGAGGACATTATGTCTTCTTGAAGAATTGAACCCCATATTATTATGTAATGTCCTTCTGTTTCCCTGATAACTTTCCCTAAAGTCTGCTTTATTTGAAATTAATACAGCTACTCCTATTTCATTTTAATTAATATCTCCATGGTATAGCTTTGTTCCTTTACTTGTAATCTGTATCTGTTGTTTTATTTAAAGTGGGTTCTTTTATAGATAACATATCATTGGGTCTTGTGTTTTAGTTCACTCTGACAAGGCTTCTCTTTTAAGGTGCATTTTGTTTATTGACATTTAAAGTAAATGATTTAGTAGGATTAATACATACCTTTTTTTTTACTGTTTTCTATTGCTTGCCATTTTTTTTCTTTTTTCCTATTTTGTTTTCCACTCTTTCTCTCTCTTCTCTGAACAATTTAACTGAACAATTTGTATGATTCCATTTTTCTCTCTTTTCCTACCATATCAATTATACTCTTGTATTTTTGGTGGTTACCCTAAAGTTTGCAATATACACTTATATCCAATCCAAGCTACTTTCAAATAACACTGTACACTCCGCAGTGGTGCAACTACCTTATAACAAGTGAATATTTTCAATTCTTTCCTCCTGTTACTCGTATCATTGGTATAATTTATTTAACTTACATATAGTCATATACAAGGTCTGATAAGTAAGTTTACAAACTCAACCTAGAAAATGTGCTACATGTACCTCATTGCAGAACATCACTGCATGCATCTTTGTGAAGTACTCCTCATGGAAAACTAGGTACTGACACCGGCACCTAGTCCACACTTCAGAGCAATTTGGGGACTCTTTTTCTGGAAAGGCTATCAGAGCTCTCATTGTGTGACACACAAAAACGCACAGTGACAAGAAGACACCAGAACAAGTTAATACAAACACAGCTGTGAGACACAGACATGCCCTGGTTGTGAAACCTTACCAAGTTGTTTTTACAGTGTTGCAGCCTAAACACATGGTGGTAATTTAGCCAATTTAATCGTCAGACCTAGTACACCTACAGCAGGGATGGTCATTCCAGAGAAAGAGCTCCAAAATTGCTTTGAAGGATGGACTGGGCACCAGCATCAGGGCACAGCTTCCTAAGAAGAGAACCTCATAGGTGACCATAAGGATAGTCACCAATGATGAGTTTGTGAACTTAATTGTCAGGCCTCATATGTTTATGTACACACATACAAGCATCCATTTTTACTAGTATTATTTTGGGGGAAAAGGCCCTGTTATCTGTTCAATTAAGAATAAGAAAAATAAGCCCAAGATGAAGGGGAAAGAGGAGGGGGAGGGGAGCTCAGAAGGGAGGGTGGGTGGAGGGAGGGTAATTGGTCGGACCACACCTACAGTGCATTGAACAAGGGTACACGACAAATCTATTAAGTCTAGAGTATAAATGTCTTCACACAATAATTAAGAAAGTGCGGTGAAGGCTATATTAACCAATTTGATGAAAGTATTTCAAATTGTATACAAAGCCAGCACATTATACCCCATAAATTCAATAATGTACACAGCTATGATGTAATAAAAAAAAAGAGAGAAAAAAAATAAAACAGTAGATACACTTAAAAAAATAAGAAAAATATTTCACCTTCACTTATTTATTTTCTGATGATTTTTTTTTTCCTCTTTAATCAGATCTGCATTTCCAACTTACATCATTTTTCTTCTCCCAGAAGAACTTCTGTTCACATTTCTTGCAAATCTGGTCTACTGGCAACAAATTTTCTCAACTTTTAGTTGTCTAAGAATCCTTATTTCTCATTCACTTTTGAAGAATAATCTCACAGGGTAAAGAGTTCTAAGTCGGTAGTTTTCTCTCGCAACTCTTCACATATTTCACTCAACCCTCTTTTGCATCATTTCTAAGGAGAAGTTGGATGTAATTCTTATTTCTGCTCCTCTTGAGGTAAGCTGTTTTCTTTTCTGGCTTCTTCTAGTATTTTTTCTTTATATTTGATTTTCTGCATTGTACATGTGTCTAGGTATCATACATCACATGATATATGTCTCTTGGCATTTTTTCATATTAGTGTTCTCTGAATTTCCTTTATCAATGGTTTCTGTTTAGCATTGGCTAAAGAAAAATCTCTGCTGTTTCTGCTTCTGTGGCTTCTGTTTCTTTCTCTCTTCTCCTCCTACTATTCCCACCGCATATGATTGTCCCACAGTTCTGTGTTGCTTATTACAATCTTTTTCCTTCTCTTTGCCTTTCAAATTGAGAAGTTTGTATTTTCATATCCTCACGCTCAGAGATTCTTTCCTCAGTTGTGTCCAGTCTACTGATGATCCCATTAAAAACTTTCTTCTGTTTGGTATTGTTGGTCTCTAGCATTTCTTTTTGGTTGTTTCTTAGAATTCTCATGTCTCTGCTTACCTTTTTTACGTGTCCTTGTATAGTGTCTTCTTTTCCATTTAAAGCCCTTAACATATTAATTTTAGGGTTTTTTTTAATTATTTGTTTTGATAATTCCGACATTTTTGCCATATTTGACTCTGATACTGATGCTGCTTGGGTCCTTTCTAACTTTTTCTCCTTTTAGTATGCCTTGTAAATTTTTTGCTGAAAGGTAGTAATGGCACACAAGGTAAGCGGAATTGTGGTAAGTAGGACTTTCAGGGTGGAGCGTTGATGTGGGGTGAGCATGAAATCTACAGTCCACTGATTAAGTCTCAGTCTTGTGGTGGGTCTGTGGCCTCTGGACTATGAACTTCATCAGGACTTCTCAGTAATTTTTTTTCCAACTTAAGTGGAAAAGGACAGCCAGACGAGGCTGGAGTTGAGTATACAGGTAGATGAGGCTCTGACATAACCCCAACATGTTAGGTGGCAACCCAACTGCCTTCTGGAGGGCAGCAGGATTTGTTACGAACAGAATGCTCTGGTGTTTTTCAAACTGCTTCTTTTATCCCTGTCCCTGTCAAAAATCTGAGATGATTTTTTTTTCCCCTGATACACACTATGAAGGCCTAGTAGAAATCCAAAAAAAAAAAAAAAAAAAATTCACAAAGGTGTGAAGACTCCCGTAACTGAGGGCTCCCCGTGAGTTTTTATCTTTCAAGCTGAGCATCCTGCAATTCTGCAATTGTGGTTCAGGTTTTCCTCCCCCAGCACTGGGGCCCACAGAGGTTTCGCCTGATATTTGTGAGTTTCTGTTCTTGACAAGTCGTGATTCTCTCAATCTGCCTGTTAGGCTCTCCAATTTGGGGCGCAACACTTTGTTCTGTGACCTCACTTCTCTGACAGAGGTAGAAGAGGAGTTAGTTTTTAGAGTTTGTTTATCTTTTAACTTGTTATGATGAGTGAAGCCTTCTAAACTCCCAATGTACTAGATCGGAAGCTAAATAATTACTGAGTTTGTTGTCATTCTTGTAAACTTTGCTTGTCTCATCCCAGTCCTGGCCCTGAATTAAAGATGAAGAGTGGTCTGCTTGAGCCAAGTTCTGAGAACTTATCTTTGTGATCCCGGAGCCTCCGCTCTTGTTTTCTTGGCTATGTTGCCACATGTAGCTGGAATTTCATTTCCCATCGATTTTGCATTTAAAAATGTTTCATTCTCTTGTCATATGGGGTTAATGTTAAGAATATAGACATTTGCATTGTTAGTGGCAAAATTTATGCCATATGTAATTATAGCCATACTCATTGAATAAATGAAGAAAATGCAAAGAATAGAAACTCACATATAATTGCTGATTTGTGTAATTAATCCTTAAATAAATAAGCTTTGGGTATGTACATACACAGTGTTTATTGTATAGAAAAAGAAAGGAAAGAAAACCACCAACAGCTGACTAAAAAGCATACTTCTGATCTATAAGAATAATTCTCATTATTATTAAAATGTACTAAATGTATTAGAATTAAATCAATGCACTACAGTGCAGGATATACATAATGCATTAAATTAATGTTGTCTTTTCATTCTCAAGCTTGCACTTCTATCTCCTTGTTTTATTATCAGTATACTTTTGTGAGAAAAATGCACAGACTTGTTTCTTCCTAGCACACATTTCTTATTTAGTCCTACCATTGCCCTCTCTATGTGCAGAGCTGTTGCAAACAAATTGCTTAGATATTCACACTCATGAGATCTTTGCTACGTATAAGAATATAGCCCTAGCCAGTTAAACATAGAAGGGCAAACATATGCACTGAGCTTCATCTTTCCCTAAACCTCACTAAAATGACAGGGAAGAAAAGAAAAAGCCTGAAACCTACAAGAACATGACAAGAGAGTAAAGGGTAGGAAACAAGATTACCAAGAAATTCTGAAAATGGATGGCACATTAGGGATGAAGAACAGAGGAACAGAGAAAGTTGAAACTCACATATTTCCAGAGAAATGTTACAAAGAAGCAATCTGATTACTGTTGCACAATCTAGGTGTACCAATTGGAGTAATTGTATAACTTGGTAATACTATGATAGACATACCCCAGGTAGGAGAATTGAAGAGTTATTTTCTGTAAAATGTAGCCAAAAAATTTATAATTGGTACAGGGAAAGCTCCTCTGAAATGCCTGGCTTCCTGCCCAATCGCTCTCCTGTGGGATGCACAGATCCATGAACAAATGCTCTAGTTGGCTTTTAAGTTTCTACATTAAATATCAGTAGATATTCAGAGATCACCACATACTAAAGAAAAAGATATAAACCAAAACAGAAACTTGAAAGAAACAGGGATAAACTCCCATTTGTAGGAAAATAAGAAAATCGAACATTATATCCTTTAAGATCTGAAAACAATTGATATGAAATAAAACAGAGATTGCTAAAGAAGCAGATTTCAGTGAATAAGGAAGAATTTTATGGAAATTAAAAATATGATGACATAAATTGTGAAACTGAATAGGAAAATCAGAAGACAAAAGTGAAGAAAAGACAACCAAAATGTAGAATAAAAATACAAACAGATGGAAAATAGAATATATATGTATGTGTGTGTGTGTGTGTGTGTGTGTATTTTAAGTCTGAGGATCTTCCAAGAAACCCTAAAACACCACTAAGTTTTTTTAATGGAGATAAGTTATCAGAAAAATGATGAAGAAAATACTCTGATTTACAATAATTTTTCCGCACAAGGAATGAAAAATTCATGCAGAAGGGAGCATTTCAATGAAATTTTAGTAAGCAGAGTAAAAAGAGAAAAATCTTAAAATCTTCAAGAGGAAAATAAATAAGCAAGTTACATTAAATTTTCAAGAAGCCAAATGACATCAAACTTCTTAACCCCAACACTGGAAGTTGGAAGAAATGATTATCTTTAAATTTTGGACACACAGATAAGTCATAAATCAGTGTAATCATGGAATAAAGACCTTATCAGGCAAATAGCATCTCAAAAGACTCATACAACATCTGTTAAGAAGCTACTAGAATATAGGCCTCACCAAAATAAAGGAGACAATTCAGAAAGGGAAAGACATTGAGGGGGAGGCACACAGAGCACCCAGGCAGAGGGTTTATCAAAGTTCAAGAATGACCAATATACGCCCGGTACACAGGGAAACTAGTTTAGATTAGAGCAATAAGAAAGACCCAGGCTTCCATGCAAATGAAACAGCCAGCATGGCTGACACCTCTGAGTGCCTTGCAAGGTGGACGTGATGAAAGGCAAGGAGGGTGTGGCTAGAATGAGTGACACATACAAAGACGAGTGGGGAAATGAGAACTCAAGATAATTAGTGAGAATGTAAAAGGGTTTGTAGGAAAGATTCAGTGATCATTAAGGGAATAGCATGTTTATGGTTTTGATAACATAAACGCTAAATATTATTTTAGCCAAAGTTATTAGACAATTCTATGAACAGGAGAGGAGGATTAAGGGAGCTAAGATGTGGCATGGTAGAGATAGAAGAAAGAGAACTAATTCCATCGTTAGTTGTGGAAAGTCTATAAAAAGGACTAAAAACTAAGAAGTATCAATGTGAAAATATTAGTACTTAGAGTACTTAAAATTAAGCAGGAAAGGGGATAAAGAAGATAATAAAGGTGACAAAGAAGGAAGAGGAAAGGCAGGAGAGGGAGAGAAAAAGAAGGAAAAAGTTGAGATGGTTGTGTAGGGGAGAAAACTACCAGATATCAGACATCTTGTTAAACTATAGTAATTAACACAATGTGTCAATGACATAGAAATAGCAATGTAAAATAACGAAGCAGAACAGGAGATCCTTTCTTCTAAAAGACAAGACATACATAAGTAAAATGGTATTGGATAGGATGGCCTCATAAATCAGTCAGGAAATGAAGAACTGAATACAGAAAGTCAGATGCAGGGACAATGCTTATCTGTAAGGGAAAGAATGAAATTATATCACAATCTCACCACAGCTATAAAAATAAATCCTTGGTAGAATAGAGATCTTGAAAATAAGCTCATGAAAATTAGAAGACAACATAGATTATTTTTGTACTGTTGATGTAGGAAAGGATTTCTTAAACATATAGAAATGTTTAAGGATAGAAAAAATTAAAAATTATAGATAAAAGATGGACAAATCCAACTATTTTAAAATATCCAAACTTCAATGCCCTGATATCAAAAGACATTTAAAAAGTAAAGGGTAAGGTGTGGGAGGAGCCAAGATGGCGGTCTGTAGCCAGCTTTCTGCAGACGCTCCTGTCCAGAAGGAGAGTTAAAGGACAGAAATTTGGTGAGAAAGCCAACGGTTTGGAGCTGAGCCAAGAGACAAGGTCGAGGAACACACATCAAC
>CAUYON010162031.1:0-29595 GCA_963573935.1 Arctocebus calabarensis | reverse complement strand
TTTCATATACAATCTTAACTATTTTCATCAAACTGATTAACATAGCCTTCCTGGCATTTTCTCAGTTATTATATGAAGATATTTGTATTCTGCATTTAGTAAGGTTCGCCTGCACCCTTCTAAGATGCACCATAGGTGTGGCCCATCAATTACCCTCCCTCCACCACAACCTCCCCCCTCCCCTCCCCTTCCTTGCCCCTTTCCCCATATTCTTGTGCTATAGTTGGGTTATACCCTTCATACCACAGCTATAAATTAGCTTCATAGTAGGGCTGAGTACATTGGATACTTTGTCTTCCATTCTCGAGATACTTTGCTAAGAAGAATATGTTCCACCTGCTTTTTACCTCCAGCATCACAAGGAAACAGAGACCAATGCAAGGAAATCATCCATCAGTTAGCACTGGAGCTAAGAGCCCGGTATCTGGTCTCCCAGTGCAATACTCCCATATATCCGAGTATTCGTGATCATCCCTGAGAAGACACCCAAGTAATTTTAATCAAACATTCATCAATTCTATAAAGACCTGAGCTTTTCATTCAAAGATCCCTGAGGGAGAGTTAGGCACGAAGCTGATCGTCTGCGCATTCTGAGTGTGAGAGGGATCCGCAGGAATGTTTGTCATTTACCACACTCCAAGACTGATTTCTGGGGTCTGTCTGTGTTGATGGAAAAGTCCTTCTTCCCTTCCAGACTACAGAGCCCCTTGAAATATGACTCTTATAGATTGAGGCGGATACATGATTAACTACAGTTCCCTCCCATTCATTTATCTGTGTATAGAAAAGTGTGGAAAAGAAAATGAGAACAAAGCTCTAAGTAAAATCCTCAAGTTTCAATGGTTGAGGTGTGCCCACTTCTAGGCTGAATGATTCAGATGATAGCATAAATTATGTCGTATTCCAAATGAGATCCAGTCTTAATGAGGAATGCCTGAATATGATTCCCAATCATTTTCTTTCTTCTCTGTCTTCTAAAATATCAGCCTTTTCCTCAGAGGCTTTCCTCCAGCAGCTCCCGACTCTAACCTTTTTACAAATTCCTGCCCTTGTTACTACCCACTCTGTATACTTTGTTCAGATGGACCAGCTAAACTGAGAAAACACAGTGGGACAGAGATGGGAGGAGGCCTGACTCATTTTTGGACACACTGTTCTGGGCGACTGGTAGGGCCAGAAAAAGCTCTTCTAATGCCACAGGCTTGGGGACAAATAAACACTATTATTGTTAAAAGATGTTAAATAGAGCAATCAGGATTTTGACTGCTCAAATGTGGCTTCAACTGGGAACAATTTGATCTAAACTCTGAGTCCCAGTTTGTTTTGTGTAGAAACTTTTTTATTTTTTTATGTTCTCTTTCAGCCTTGAAAACCTGTTTGTGCTACCCAGACTCAGGGAGCACTGATTTCTGAGTGTGTGTGCCACTTTGCTCACCTGTAATGTGACTGATACAGTTTTGCAGCCACCATGGCCCTGTCTATTCACCCTTTCTTGGTGTCAGTAGATTCAAGATGTGGAACAAGGGACTAGAAAATTGGTGACCATAGAAAAAGGATTGGTACATTCAGTGAGTTATTTAATCTGACCTGTAATGAAGCCTACAAAGTTATTCCTATTCCCTCATGATGGTGCTCTGGTGTCTTAGTCATCCGGGCTGCTGTAACAAACTACCATGGACTGAGTGGCTATGGAACAGTAGAGGTTTGTTGCTCACAGTTCTGGAGGCCCAAGATCAAGTTACCAGTATGGTGGTGTTCTGGTGAGCTCCCTTTCTGATTTGCAGACTGCTGACTTCTTGTATCCTTACAAGGTAGAGAGCAGAGGCATAGAGAGATTCCCTTGGGGACCCTTTTGTAAGAACACTAATTCAGGAGAACACTACCCTTGTGACCTCATCTGACACTAAGTAAGTACCTTCCAAAGGCCCTGGCTCCTAATACCTTCACGTTAGGGTGCAGGGTTTCAACATATGAAATTTGGAGGAGGGAGACTCAAACATTTGGTCTATAACACCTTATAACTAACTGGCCAATGTGTTAGTGTTCTCTTCATTTATTGCGTGTATACTTACTATACTTCTACTGTGTGTCAGTATCCTAGGTTCTTGTATTTGTCAATGAACAAAATAAATAATCATCCCCACTGGCTTGGCGCCTGCCACATACACGGAAGGTGGCAGGTTTGAACTCTGTCTGGCCCAGCTAAACAACAATGACAACTGCAAAAAAATAGCTGGGTGTTGTGGCAGGCACCTGTACTCCCAGCTGCTTGGGAAGCTGAGGCAAGAGAATCACTTAAACCCAAGAGTTTGAGGTTGTTGTGAACTGTAACACCATGGCACTCTACCAGGGGCAACATAGTGAGACTCCGTCTTAAAAAAAAAAAAAAATCATCTCTGCCTTTCCTTTTTTCCATCAACAGAGTCTCACTTTGTTGCCCTCAGTAGAGTGCTGTGGCATCATAGCTCATAGCAACCTCAAGCTCTTGGCTTGAACCATCCTCTTACCTCAGCCTCCCAAGCAGCTGGTAGTACAGATGCCTGCCACAATGCCTGGCTATTTTTTTATTTTATTTTATTTTATTTTTACTAGAGATGAGGTTTTGTTCTTACTCAGACTGATCTGGAACTCCAGAGCTCAAGTAATCCTCCCACCTTGGTTTCCCTGAGTGCTAAGATTACAGAAGTGAACCACGGCTCCTGGCCTGCCTTTAATTTTCTGTATCAGTCAAGTAGAATATTAGTGCCTGTAGGGGTTGGACCAGCATAGTGAATGTTTAGTACACTTCTGTCAGTGGAAGGAATGAATCGAGACTGACTCTTCCTGGCAAAATCTGTGTCTTTTGACATTTCATTTCCACACTCTGGATTTCTGCTATGCAATTCGGATGTCCAACCTTCTGGCTTCTCTGCACCACATCAGAAAAAGAGCTGTGGTAGGCCACACAGTAAATACACAAACACTAGCAAAACCTGGTGATCCAAAAAAAAAAAGTTCTGCACATAATTTTCATAATATCCTCCATTACAGATAAACAAAAAAGTCCTCACATAATCTGAGTGTGGCCCATGGCCTACAGGTTGGACATGATTTCTGTTTCCCTGCAGGACTTTTAGTGCTAATGGATATAGTGTCAATGCTGTCAAAACTAAACACCTGTGGCTTTCACAACTTAAAATGTGACTAACGTGGCCAAGAAATTGAATTTTTTTTTGCAGTTTTTGACCGGGGCTGGGTTTGAACCCACCACCTCTGGCATATGGCGCCGGCACCCTATTCCATTGAGCCATAGGCACCGCCAAGAAATTGAATTTTCAATTGTATTTAACTTTAATTAATTTTAATTTAAGTAGCCACACATTTTAATGGACGGTAGGACTGAGGGCCTCTGTAGCATTGGACACTGCTGCTTCTTTAAGGGTGGCCGCTCAGAAAACAGTGGAGCGGGCCACCGTGTGTCTGGAGGTCTGACAAGACCAGTGTACAGAGCATGCCAAAAACATGTAGATACATTTTAAGAAAGGAAAAAGCTGTATTAAAATTAAAATCAAGTCACATTTGACTTCTGCAATTACAAGAGCTACAAGATAACAAATGTTATTGGTATATATTGAGTATTGCAATTTTAACATAGATTCCTGTTTTCTTAAAACATGTATACATTTTTATGGCACCCGCTGTATAATCAGAGTTCACGAAGCCTGGATAAAGGTGAAGCTATGTAAATGCTAGATTGGCTTTCAAGAGCAGAATTTCTACTTCTGGGAGGGCTCTTGGGAAGGAGGCAAGACCCTTGTCTTTGAGAAATTGAGACACTGGCCTGGAATTTGAGCTCTGGAAAACAATGTAAGCAGCTAATCAGTGACTAGAATTGAGGCGTCAGAAAAGAGGAGGGTTTCCAGAAAATATAACTTAATCTCAAAAGCATGCAGTGAACAGCAGCAAAGTTTGCAAGCTGTTGAGTCCAATAAGCGAAACTAGGCTCCTTCCATGGTTCCTGCATGGAGCTGGCTGGGCAGTGGGGTGGGAACCAGATTGTTCTGTCTGTTGCCAGGGAAGGGGTGTGGAGAGAGCGGCTACAATATGTTCTCTTTGCTTTTTTAGAGATTTGGTGTTTTACCTTGAGGATTTTTAGAAGAAAGAAATCATGTCCTCAAAAGCATTTCAATATAAAATGTACTATAAATCCTGTCAAAGTAGCTTATACTACCAGTGGCTAATTCTCTTTATTTATGACGACTGTCTTAAGGATTAGATTCATAACACTAACCACAGGGAAGCCTGGCAGAGAAAGATGTCTCTGATTCAAGAGGTTTCCACTGGGCATAGATTTAATCTAAAATCTCTGTGACTGGAAACCAAACATTCAAAGCCCAGCAGGAATGCTGACTTGAGTACATAGCCACGTGCTAGGGAGAAAAGCAAGGATTTCAGGTAGGACAGGTCTGATAAGTTAATTTTAGCTCTGTGCTTACTGCCTCGAAAACTTTTTTTATTGGACCAGTTCTGTTCAAGGTGACTCTGTTCTGGGTTGTTTTAAAGGTCTTTCAAGGACATGAATAATTTGGAACTTGCAGTTCCCTATATAGTTGAAATTACTTCTCAAAAATCTTTTGACTTCAATGAGTTCTTGTTCTCAATCTACCATTTATACAGCCTTATTGGCCAAGACATTAATGTCCCTGGACTCGAGTATTTTCATATATGAAAGGATTCAGCTGGAGTGCATGAGTTCCAAGGTATTTTTTCCCGAATTTAAAAAAAAATCCATCTTGGTCTTTACTTCTAGAAATGGAAAGATAAGCAATTTACTCACTTTACAGTCCAGGAGCAGCTAGGTTGATGTAGGAGTGAGGGTGCTTGTCAGAACCTCAGAGAAGTGGTTATATTTTGAGAAAACATACATTTAGGATTACATAAATTTATATTCATAAAAATTAAAATACAAATGACTAATGTTTGACAATATTTCCCATAGCTCGCATCAACACTTGCTTTTATTTATTTATTTTTTTTATTTTTATTAAATCATAGTCGTGTACATTAGTGCAAATCATGGGGCAACACTTGCTTTTAAGTCATGACCACTCTACTTGAAATTACAACCGCCAGGTACTCGCATCTCTCCATCTCCTCTGTTTTCTTCCCAGTCCTCACCACTTCTAATATACTGTAAAATTTACTTATTCATTTAGTTTATTGTCTTATCACTCTCCACTAAAATACAATTTCTGTATGGGAAAGTATTTTTATCTTTTCCTCTTGTGTATCTTCTAGCTTTTCAAAAATATTTATTTATTTTTATTAAATCATAACTGTGTACATTGATGCATTTATGGGATTCAGTGTACTGATTTGATATATGACGTGAAATGCTTACATTGAACTGATTAACACATCATCACCTCACTTATTTGTTGTGGGAAGACAATTATACTCTTTTCTTAATAGTTTTAAATGTAGCATTGCATCATGCACATTAGGTAGGATCCCCCAAATACCCTCCCTCTTCCCCGCCTCCCTACTTTATCTCCCCTCTCTTTCCTCTTCCCTTCTATTTGCTGGACTATAGTTATGTTTTACCATTTGTATGAATGTGTAGGTGATTATATATTGATTTCCTGGTAATATTGAGCATATTAGATACTTTTTTTTCTCCTTTCTTGAGATACTTTGCTCAGAAGAATATGTTCCAGCTCCATCCAGGTAAACATAAAAGATATGATGCCTCCATCTTTTTATGGCTGCATAGTATTCCGTGGTGTACATATACTACAATTTGTTAATTCATTCATGGATCGATGGGCATTTGGGCTGTTTCCGTGTCTTGGCAATTATGAATTGGACTGCAGTAAACATTCTGGTGCAAGTGTCTTTGTTGTAAAATGATTTTTGATCTTTTGGGTATATGCCTAGAAGAGGAATTGCAGGATTGAACAGCACATCTACTTTTAGTCCCTTGAGTATTCTGCAACCTTCCTTCCAAAAAGGTCAGATTAGCTTTCATCCCCATCAGCAGTATAGAAGTGTTCCCTTCTCTGCACATCTACACCAACATCTGTAATTTCAGGAATTTGTTATGTGGGCTAATCTTACTGGAGTTAGATGATATCTCAAAGTAGTGTTTATTTGCATTTCTCTGATGATTAAAGATGATAAGCATTTTTTCATGTGTTTGTAGGCCACGTACCTGTCTTCTTCCAAGAAGTTTCTGTTCAAGTCTCTTGCTCACATAGAAATGAGGTTATTTGTTCTTTTCTTATTGAGTAGTTTGAATTCTTTGTGGATTCTAGTTATGAGACCTTTGTCAGAAGCATAATCTGCAAAAATCTCCCATTCTGAAGGATGATTGTTTGCTTTACTTACTGTGATCTTGGCTGTGCAAAAGCTTTTCAGTTTGATTAGATCCCAGTAATGGATTTTTGGTGTTGATTTAATTGCTGGGGAGGGAGGGTAATCCTCATAAAATATTCTCCCAGGATGATTTCTTCAAGTGTTTTCCCTGCACTCTCTTCTAATATTTTTATAGTTTCATGTCATAAGTTTAAATCTTTTATCCAATGTGAATCTATTATTGTTAATGGTGAAAGATGGGAATCCATTTTCAGTCTTCTATAGGTTGCCAGCCAGTTCACTCAGCACCATTTGTTAAATAGGGAGTCTTCCCCCATTGAATGTTTTTGATAGGCTTGTCAAAGATCAAATGATGATAAGTAGCCGGATTCATCTCCTGGTTTTCTATTCTGTTCCTTAAGTCTACCTCTCTGTTATTGTGCAAGTACCATACTGTTTTGATCACTATAGATTTATAGTATAGCCTGAAAAGTCTGGTAATGTGATACCTCCTGATTTGTTTTTATTTCTGAGTGATGTGTTGGCTATTTGGGGGTTTTTGATCCCATATAAAATGAAGCACTATTTTTTCAAGCTCTTCAAAGTATGATAATGGTGCTTTAATAGGGATTGCATTAAATCTGTAGATTGCTTTGGGTAGTATGGACATTTTAACGATGTTGATTCTTCCCAGCCATGAGCATGGTATGTTTTTCCATTTGTTAACATCTTCAGCTATTTCTTTTCTCAGAGTTTCATAATTTTGTTTATAGAAATCTTTCACATACTTTGTCAGGCAAATCCCAGATGTTTCATTTTCTTTTGCACTACTGTAAAAGGAATAGAGTCCTTCACTATATTTTCAGCTTCATTGTTGTTAGCACATATAAAAGCTACCGATTTGTAAGTATTGATTTTGTATCCTGAGACATTCCTATATTCCTTGATCACTTCTAAGGTTTTTGTAGTTGAGTCCCTGGGATTTTACAGGTATAGGGTAATATCATCAGCAAAGAGTGAGAGTTTGATCTCCTCTGACCCTATCTGGATTCCCTTGAATGCCTTCTCTTGCTTGATTGTGATAGCTAAGACTTCCATTACTATGTTGAGTTGTAGTGGAGACAGTGGGCATCCTTGTCTAGCTCTGAGTGGAAATGTTTTCAATTTTACTCCATTCAAGATGATTTTGGCTGTGGGTTTGTTGTAGATGGCCTCTATCAGTTAAAGAAATGTCCCATCTATGCCTGTTTTCTTAAGTGTTCTGATTATGAAAGGATGCTAGATATTATAAAAAACTTTTTTCTCCATCAATTGAGAAAATCATATGGTCTTTGTTTTTTATTTTATTTATGTGATATATTATATTTCTAGACTTACATATGTTGAAACAACCCTGTAACACTGGAATAAAACCAACTTGATCATGGTGTATAATTTTTTTGATGTGTTTTTGAATTCTGTTTGCTAAGATCCTATTGAATATTTTTGCATCGATGTTCATTAATGATATTGGTCTGTATTTTTATTTTTTTGTTGGATCCTTTCCTGGTTTGGGGATCGGGGTTGTATTTTCTTCATAGAATGTGTTGGGAAGTATTCCTTCTTTTTCTATGCTTCGGAAAAGGTTGTATAATATAGGTACTAGTTCCTCTTTAAAGGTTTGGTAGAATTCAGATATGAAGACATCTGGTCCCACTTTTTTGGGAGATTTTGTATAGTTGATGCTATTTCAGCAATTGATATAGGTCTATTCAAGGTTGAGTCTAGGAAGGTGGCATGCTTCCAGGTATTGATCCATTTCCTTCAGATTTTCATATTCCTGAGAATAGAGTTTTTTGTAGTAATCATTAAGGATTTTTTTTTAATTTCTGAGTTGTCTATTGTTATTATTGTTTCTGATAGATGATAGTTGAGATTTTCTGTTTCTGGTTAGGTTGGCCAGAGATTTATCAATTATAATTTTTTTCTTTTCAAAAAACCAACTTTATGTTTTGTTGATCTTCTGAATGATTCTTTTGTTTTCAATTTCATTTAATTCTGCCCTAATTTTGGTTATTTTTTTCTTCTTCTGGGTTTGGAATGTTCTTCCTTTTCCAGTTGCTTGAGATGACCCATTAAGTTGTTGGCTTCCTCTCTGTTTTCTTGATAAAGGCTTCCAATGTTATAAATTTCCCTCGTAGGACTGCCTTTGCAGTATCCCACAGGTTTTGATAATTTGTGTCTTTGTTATCATTTTGTTCCAAAAATTGGGTGATTCCCTTCTTAATCTTGTCTTTGACTCAGATATCATTCAGCCTAAGATTATTTAGTTTCCATGACTTTGTTTGAGTATGAAGATTTCCATTGCTGTTGAGTTCAAATTTATTCCATGGTGGTCCAAGAAAATATAAGGAATAATTTCTATTTTTTCAAATTTGCTGAGGTTAGACTTGTGTCCTAAGATATGACCAATTTTGGAAGATAATTCATGGCCTGATGAGAAGAATGTGTATTCATTTTTCTTAGGATGAAATGTTCTATAGAGGTCTCTTAAGTCCATTTTTTCTAGGGTCAGGTTTAAGACTAATATTTCTTTGTTTAGTTTCTTCTGGGAAAATCTATCCAAAACTGTAAAAGGGGTGTTAAAATCTCCAAATATTATAGTGCAAGAAAATATCAAATTATTCATATCCATTAGGGTGGGTTTGAATCAAGAAGCATTCTGGTAGAGTAGCATAAATGTTAATTATTGAAATATCTTCATATTGGGTTTTTCCTTTGACAAATACGTAGTGACCATCCTTATCTTTCTTTACCTTTATTGGTTTAAAGCCAGTTGTATCTGCAATTAAAATCACAACCTATGTCTTGCAGCCCATATAGCCTATGGCTAGGAGGAGTGAGAGTTATAAGAAATACCTATATAGTTCAATAATGGAACACGTTGGTGGAAAGGGCATGGAGAGGGATTTAGCTCTCCTAACAATCATGAGAGCTCGTGAGATGAGAGCAGTGGTGAATTGGCAGTCTCTACACCTGTGGTGTTGAGAGGCATGAGATTAGCCTTATATTAGGCTGGAGGAGAAGGCAGTCAAGGACCATGAGCATTCTATCATGGACTCACTTACTCTGACTTTGTCTCCTCTCCTGCCTGCAGAACGCCAGCACGGTGTCTCTCTGATGAAGATTACTGAGCTCTACTAAAGACTAAGATCTATCTTTCTAAGAAGACTGCTTTACTCTCTCTAAGACTCTCTCTCTCTCTCTCCTGCTGAAGGAGATAGCCCTCAGACACCTCAGAGAAACTGTGCTAGAGCAAGGTAACTTAGTGGTCTGCGTCTGGAACCAAGTTAAGCCAGGTCCGAGACCTGGCCAGTCCTGGGCCCCAGCAAGTGGTATCAGAAGTGACATGTGACACCCATGCTTTTTTCTGATCTCCATTTTCCTGTATTATAGATGTCTATCCCTTCGCCCTGAGTCTATTTTTATCCTTTAAGGTAAGATGAGATTCTTGTATGCATAAGATATCTGGTCTGAGTTTATGTATCCAGTCAACCAACCTGTGCCTCTCTAGGGGACAATTTAAACCATTCATATTAATGGAGATAACTGATAAGCCTGATAGTGTTTTGGGTGTCATATTTTTCAGATATTCCATGGACATTTTTAATTCTTTCACTCTTGTGGAAGTTGGGTTTTGTTCAAAAATTTCTCAGTGAGTTTACTTTGGTGGTAGAGCATTGTGCTGGTCATTGTGGAGGATGGGTGTCAGAATATCCTAGAGAGCTGGTTTAGTTATAGCAAATTTCTTCACATGTGCATGTCAGTAAAGTATTCGATTTCTCCATCACAAATGAAACTCAGTTTAACTGGATACAGAATGGTGGGCTGAAAGTTGTTTTGTTTTAGGAGATTGAAGGTCAATGACCATCCTCTTCTGGCTTGAAACATTTTGGTTGAGAGATCTGCAGCCATTCTGATATTTCTTCCTTTGTAGGTAATGCTTTTTTTTTTTTTTTTTTTTTTTTTAACATCTGGCTGCTTTCAGAATTTTCTCCTTCATCATAACTTTGGCAAAGTTAATTACAATGTGTCTAGGAGATGCTTTATTTAGATTGAGTCATGTTGAGGTTCTGAAATGTCTACTATCTGAATTTCTTGCATTTCTTGCAATGCTTAGGAAATTCTCCTGGAATCTCTTGGAGTAGAGCATCTGTATCATTAAGACCATCCTCTTCTCCTTCGGGAATTACTATAAGATGAATGTTTTATCTTTTGGAGTGATCCCACAACTCAAGGGAATGATCCATTTTTTCCATTTGTCTATCTTTTTGAGCATTTGGGAATGTTCAAAAGCTTTGTCTTCAATTTCAGTGATCCTTTCTTCTGCCTGGTCAACTCTATTACTGAGGAATTCTACTATATTCTGGAGCACCTCAAAAAACTTTTTCATTGCCTCAAGCTCTGCTATCACTTTTCTCATTATGTCCAGATCTTTGGTGACTTTGTCTTTGAATTTATTAATTTCTTGAGACAACTTTATAACTGCTCTTTGGATTTCAATTTCTAACTTTTCTTCCATTCTATTCATCTGTTTCCCATCCATATTCTGAATTCCATTTGTGACATTTCAGCCATTTGTCTATGCATGGCATCTTCAGTTGTATCTTCTTTGCATTCAAAGGGGATTAAAAGGGGTTGATCTACTCTGGTTATTCTTGTTACCAGAGTTCTTCCATTGGTTTTGCCCCATGTTTATTTTCCACTGTTTGGTTATTAGAACTGGTAGGGTGAGATTGAATTGGAGTTCCCAGATAGTAGAGTTAATCATCCCCTTACCAATGTGCTAGGCTTTGTAATTGTGGCTTGTCCGCTACAACCTTACACAGGCCCCTTTCAGAGTTTTGGCTGGAGACTCTGAGGACCTATTTGGTGAGCTAGCACAAGTTGGCTCTCTTTTGAAATCAGCCAACCTCTACCCTAAGTAGCCACGGTATTAGAATTAAATCTCTGCTGTGGAGAAATACAGACAGCTGTGGTGCTCTGCCCCCACCCTTCACTTATTTTCTGCTACAGAACTTCAAAGGTCAACCTCAGAGTGTTGCTGTGTGGACAGGCCAAGACCTGAGTTCCAATCAAATTGTCTCAGGCAGTACAAACTCTGCTCAAAGGAGAGGGAACCAAGAGTGTTCAACTGCTGATAGAAATCTTTAGTCAGTTTTGTCCCACAACTGCGAGGGTATGACACCCTGTCCCCTCTGTTGAGCCTTGAATTACCCATCAAAGTGTCCCAAGTGGGAGTCAACATCCCTATTCCCTGGCACAATCAAAGCTGGGAGGCTGGGACCCCACCTGCCACACCAGCAAGCTTCTGCTTGCTGGCTCTTTGGGAGTTGGGAAACCATGCCCTGCCCACAGGTCTCAGTCCACATCTGGCAAGCCTCTGCTCGCTGGTCCAGTTGGAGCCAGGGACCAGCCCTGCCCTCTGAACTCAGTCCACACCAGGCAACCACCCTCCAGCTTACGGGCACCTTCAGTTCTGGGGGTTCTTCACATCCTCCCACCAGACACAGCATGAACTGAGGGTCAACAAAACCACTAGCCAGGCAATCATAACCAGGGGACTGCTCCTCCTCCCACCAAGTGTTCCTTTCTTCCCTCGCCCTCTTTTTTCCCCACTAGTCACAGAGTCCATCCTGATGTTTGGAGATCCACACTACACCCAAATCTTTCAGGAAAAGACCAAACACTCTATGCTTTGCAGGGGACAGAACTTCAGGCCACCATGTGAGGGGGGGAAAGGTGGAATGGGACTTTGGAAATTTGGGGGGAAATTTTATGCCAGGTGGAATGGTGTCTAGGTTCACAAGAGGGACTGGACCTCCCTGAAGATAGAGACCCAGTGTTTAGTGGCTCTCTCCAGTGTGGTAAAATAGAGGTCTTTTGTTCCCTCCTGGCTTGCAGAGAGCCCACAGCACTCCTCCCACTTGGGAGAGGGGTCTTCCAGCCTCTAGATGATAGGCTTTGTACCTGTCATTTGTTTTCTTGAATGTTCTTCCTTGGAGTCACAACTTGCCAAACTTCTTTCTTGGCTCAGCTCCCCACCTTTGGCTTCATATAATCCGATTCTGTCCAATTTTTCTCCCTCTGGTCAGGAGCCTCTGCTGAGGTTTGCTACTGTGTTGGTCATCTTCCCAGAATCCTCTCTGTATCTGCATCTTCTAACTTAAACTGTTGCTGACACTTAGCAGGTACTTGATAAATATTGAATGAAAGAGTGAATGAATGAATGAGTCTTCTCGACTGGTAGGAATACACACGCCTCATGGACTCTAAGACATGGTTCTTGAAGATGGCACCCTCTGCATGAATTTTTCAGGACTTTCCTGGGGACTGTGGCAGACTACTTTATGCTCACCAAGCCCATTTCTTATTCTTTCTTATTCAATGTCAAGCACCAAACCACAGTGCTTGACATTGGATGACACTATGTGATATTGTTCTAGCCAGTGAAATGTGAGTGATAGGTGCCACTTCCAGGTCTGGACTATGGAAACCTGGCTCCTGTGTCCCAGTGTTTTTTCTCTTCTAGTGGGCTTGAATGAAGCTGATACCTGGAACATGCTTAGACCTCCATGTTGAAGGTGGCCAAATTCACAAGAAAGTTTCTGAGTCCCTGAGAAGAACCACCCACCTGAAAACACAGTCCTCCATCCCTTTTAACATGCACAACTGGATCTTAACATCAGCATTATTGTAACAATACCAGAAGTAAACTTGTACTGTGTTAAACCTCTGAGATTTGACGTTTGATCTATTACAGCAGCAGTTAATGCTTCCTTAACCTTTAGCATGAGCTTTTTATATTTATTAAAAGAACTCGCAATTTAGAATAAACACTGCTATAAAGCATAATTGTGTTACTGAAATAATCTTAGTGCCCACAACACAGCCTGATGTGTCAGTTTAAGGGGAAAAAGTAGCTTTCAAATACATAGAAAAAAAAAATCTGTGTTTTTTTCTAATCAGTTAACTGGCATGCTTTCTTCTTTTTTGAATGGATTAATCTCTTTCATAGAAGAAAAGCATTGTATTCTGAAGAATTTTAGCATACACCCATTTTTTGTTTTTTTTTAAACATGGACTTACATTTCTTGCAGACACCACTCAGGGTGTTGTGTTATAGTAACATTTTAAATTCACTTTGTGTTTGGGTCAACTCAGCAATGCCCCTGCCAGAAAACCAAGAAAATTATAATCTTCTTTTTTTACTTTATTTGCCAGAAATTTATCCATTGTCATTTACTAGCTGGAGGTTTTCATGTTTCTCTTTAACATGTGGAGTGTAACCTATGGGCCATATGTTACCACCTAATAAGCTGGCACACTGTGTTTTTGTGGGGACACTAATCTTTTCCAGGTTTGTCTCTCCCATTAATTTTAGAATTTGCAGTTCCAGCAATTTCTTTCTTGGAACACACATTAAGAAAAATCATGGCTAAATGATGTTCTTAATTATAGAGGATGGAATGGTCAAAGCAGGGAAGTCTTCTAAGAATTTGTTTTCTTCTGCTTGTGATTTCTTTAAGGGATTGCCTCTTGGCTGGAGTAAGTCATCCTGTAACAACGTCTATTCCCATTACAGCTCCACTCCCATCCTCCACTACCTGGAACCATGTTTCCAGTTGCTAATACATGATAATAAACGGGGCTCTCCTCGTCCCTACACTTGAAGTGAGTTTATGTAACACACTACATATGTGATTTTCAGCCTGGGAAAAAGTATATGCAAAGAAAAGTCTAGTGAAGCCAACTTTGGTTAACTTGAAAATTTAATGACCTGACAGAAGAAAGAGAGAATCCATCCTGGCTGTCAGAATGGTGGTACACCTTGCTTTTCATATCTGTTTCTACGTTATTATACCTTTGGCCGCTGGTTCTCCATAAAGCCTCAGTGATAAAGGTGCTGATGTTGTTCACGTCACCCAGTAAGATCTCGTTTACACAAGATGGCAGGACTGGAAAAGCTCAGGTAAAGAGAAATAGTGATTTAACTGTGTTTATATTTGGCTTTCGATAGTGATTTTTTTTTTTTTAAATTGCAGATTGGATGTACTTCTCTAAATAGAGTCAGCTTTTCATTCTCACCTGGATATAGGTAAATGGGAGGAAGTGATGAGTGGAAGGAGAAAACCAGCTTGCTATTAAATATTCCCATAACCTTTAATCACAAATGCAAATTTGGTGTTCGCTGAGATGAGGTATTGAAAGTTCTTGATCTCATTTGGGATTACATATTAGGATTTGAGCACTATGCAAATTAATTTGAATATATATTCAGCAAAATACTGTGAACTACATTTATTTGATCGTATATTAGTTTAGAAATCTTCATTTTAAATTCTCATGTGCATGTGGACAGCATGTTAAAATGTTCTTCTGACATTGTGAATCAAAAAGACTGGTATTCTAGGAATTTCCAAAGTGTTTCAAGGAAACAAATTAAACTCATGAAAGATTCTTGATATCATGGAGAAATCAATGTGTACAATAGTTGAGATGATGATTCTTTACATTTTTCCTTTGAACAGCTTCCCCGGTATTTAATCTTTCTTCCCCATCCTTCCATTCATTAACTTCTCATGCATTTGCAATAATAGCAACAAAAATCTTATCTCTTTATGAACATAACATCTAGAATAACAAAGGGAATTGTACCTGTTTTAGGAATTTGCCTTTTTATAAATATTATTCTGGAAAGTGTTAAAAGGAGGGATTTCTGCTCTAAGCAAGGACCATTTTTCTACTTTTTGGCCATGTGAGAGAGGCTTGGGGGGAAATGGCAATAAATTGAAGTCAAATGAGTCTTTTACAGCTACACTATGGCACAGGAGGGCACGTCCGTTCAGGTACAGTTGTTCTTGTAGACTGGGTTGTAGAAGGGGAAGGGAACTAGTTTTACAGAGTGACAGATGAGTTGGAATTGCATTTTGCCTTTGCAAGCTACACGATTGGGTGCAAATTATTTCACCACTATGACCTTTGTTTTATTCATTTGTATAACAGAAAAAATATTTATTTTACAAGATTGGTTTGAGGATTAAATGAACTAACATGCCTAACATTTATAGAAATGTTGGCTTAATTTTGTTAGAAACTTCGATTGTAAAATTATTTAGTATTGTGTAGTAAAGAATTTGGTTTTGCCCAAAGAGAAGATCTGGCCTTTACCCTGAGCTTCTGGGAGATAGTCCTTCTTTGCTTGGGAGTCTGGGACCAGTGAGGTAGTAGTACTCTCATATAAAGTAGCAGATGGACACCGGTACAGTCTTGGGTGGGCCTGGCCACATCCCACAGGCTGCGGGTGGACAGCCTCCTACAGAGACAAGCCTGTGGTTTACTCAGTCACTTTGAAGACTGTGTTCAACCTTGTGTGTATTCATTCCATCATCAAGCATGCCTATGTAAGGAAGCCCCAGTAAAAACCCAGGACACGGATGCAGGTAAAACTTTCCAGTTGCCAGTTCTCTGTGTGTATTCTCACATACCAATGCTGACAGAGCACCCCATCCTGAGTACACGGGACAGGGCCAGGGAAGCTTCATGGTGGGACGAGCCCAGCTCCTGCTCTGCTGCAGGGCTCAGTTGGCTGACTCTTCTCGGTATCTTTTCCCTGAAATAAGCCATAACTGTGAGTATAATAGTGTCAGTGAATAGTATGAGTCCTAGCAAATCTTCAAACCTAGGTGTTTGAAGGTCCCCTTTCCAAATATGCAGTTAGTACACATTAGAAGTGAGGTCAGTTTGGGGACTATCTCCTCAGACATTGCTATTTGACTGACTCTAGGCAAATACAAAAGCTAGGGTTCTCCGCTGGAGCCTGGGCTAGGCATGCCAAACATTTCTGTGGCCAGTTCCTTATTCCATCTCTATTTTTTAGGAGAAATTTACTTGTCATGCATTATTTGGAAGGGACCAATTCCACATAATGCATGGCTTCACAACTCTGACAGAATTGGTAAAATCAGGGTGGAAATTTTAGTGAAAATGGGCTAATCTGATTCGGAATATAGTCACAGAGACTCAGTGGATACTGGGTGCCTCACTTAGGAAACCCTTGGCCTTGAGGGCTTACACCCTAACTATGAGATGTGTGCCATTATGGTCAAGTGCAGCAGGGTGGCGAAAATCAGTCTATAAAAAGCACAAAGAAAAAGGCAACTTGAATGGAGAGATAGGGCCAACAGCTGAGGCTTAACAGGATGAAAATTGGACAGAATTATTGCCTGGTCACTTTGCAGTGCTTGTCAGACCCAGCATTTCTTCCTGTGACCTCTTTCTCAGTATCCTTCCAAATACCCTCTACCTGAGCCCAACTGTTAGGATTCTCATTTCTTATAACCAAGCAAGTGCTAAGGAAGACATTCCCCATGATGTTTGTTATTATGAAATTGCTACAAAGGGGAATGCTTTCATACTATATTCCATGAAGAATTTGTCCAACTGCTAAGACAAAGCAGATATCAAAATATCAATAGATACTAACAATATATTAGAAATAATTAACTTAGTAGAGGAGATTCTTTTCTCTTAAGTGGGAAAAAGTATTTAAACTTGCTAGCGTTTATAGGAATGTAAGAAAAGTGTGCATTATTATAGCAAGAATATGTTGTTCAAAGTATTTTAAAATGATATATTAAAATAATGGCAATACACCTTGTTGACGAGATTGTGGTGAAAACATGCACCATTATACATTGTTGGTGATTGTTAAATGATATTATTCTTTTCAAGAACAATTTGACAATATATCTTAAGCTGTAAAAGTAATTATATCTATTGGCCCAGTAATCTAACTCCTAGAATTTTCATGTAAATTGTCAAAAGGATAGAAAAGTCTTATGTGTAAAGACATATAATTTGAATATAAAAGATATGAAATCACTTTATTTTTGGAGAGGACTGGTGAAATAAGTTACTTTGTCTCAATTTGATGGATTATTATGTAGCCATTAAATAAGAATTATGAAGATTATGTAGCAATAGGGAAAATTGCTTATATTTATGACACAAAATGGAAAAGAATGGAGAATATACAGTTGTATATATATCATAATAAAATTGTAGAAGAATAATAAGTAATAATTTATAAATTGTTAACCATAGATTAGGTACTTTTTGTGCATTAGACATGTAATGTACTTAAATTTCACAACCACCCTTAGAGGTGGCACTATTCTTGTTCCATTTTACAAACGAGGACTTGAGACACAGATAGTTAAAGTCTTTGAACTAATGTTCCACAGTTCATAGTGTTGCTCTGTTTCAACCCAACCCTCTGACACCTGCTGGGGAACTGATACAATTCTCAGGTTAACCACCTGGAATTGATGCCAGACTTAGCAAGTTGATGTCAATGCTCCACAAGACTTCCCTTAATTCTGATGCCATCTGTACTTTGGTGCCCCCAAGGGAATGCACACTTGTGACCAACTGACTATAAATTCTGTGGTCCCCACAACCCCTTTGTGATTGATAATTTGCTGGAACAATGCACAGAGCTCAGGTAAATATTATACTTACAATTACAGTTTATTATAAAAATGAAGATAAGGAGGCTGGGCACAGTGGCTCACTCCTATAATCACAGCACTTGGGAGGTCAAGGAGGGTGTATTGCCTGCACTCACAGGTTCGGGACCAGCCTGAGCCACAGCAAGACCTTGTCGCTAAAAATAGCTGGATGTTGTGGCACCTGTAATCCCAGCTACTTGGGAGGCTGAGGCAAGAGAATCACTTGAGCCCCAGAGTTTGAGGTTGGTATGAGCTGTGATGCCATGGTATTCTACCTTCTACCAAAGGTGACAAAGTGAGACTCTGACTCAAAAAAAAAATGCAGATGAGGAAGAGCCAAATGAAGATACACACAGGATAAGGTTGGGAGGAGGGACACAGAGCGTCTGTGCCGTCCACTTAGAGGATCTAGGTAGAATCACCTTCTCAGCACATCCACGAGTAGGCCAACCGGGAATCTCCACCTAACTGCAGAGTCCAGAGTTTTTATGGGGCTTTATTACATATGCACAATTGATTAAATCATTGGCCATAGGACCGAAATAGATCTCCAGAGCCCACTCCTCCCTGGAGGTTGAGTTGTTCCGAAGTTTCAACTTTCTAATCACGTGTTTGGTCTTTCTGGCGACCAGCCACCTGGACCTATCTAGCAGCCCATCAAGAACTACCTTATTAGTTTAATAAGACCGTCCTATCACTTAGGAAATGTGAATAGTTTCAGAAGTTCTGTGGCAGGAACTGGGGACAAGTACCGGATGTACTCTCCATAAGTGTCTTTCACAAGTCAGGAAATTCATTTTTTAGCCTTTTGAAACCATTAGGCCCCTATGATAGAATGTAATCTCATGAAAAGAGCATTGGGTTCTAACTCTTGTCTGATCCCTTACGAGCTCTGGTTTCAGTAATTCTCATGCACTGTAATTCTCCTCAAGTGACTTCACCTTCTTGGTCTCAGTTTCCTCTTTTGTAATGACTCCTTAAATAATGTTAGGTATTTCTTCCGCTCTTTTTTGTTTAATTAATTAATTTTTTTTTTTTAGAATTGGGTTTTGCTATGTTACCCAAATTGGACTCAGAACCTGGGCCAGGGATCTTTCATTCTCAGCCTCCTGAGTAGCTGAGACTACAAGCAGGTGCCACCTGCCCTGGCCCTCCTTCTCTTTCTGACCTTCCACACTGTCTGATTTTTTGAATATTGCTTACATAAGAATTGGAGGCCATTGGTGATTTCAAATATCAGGAGTCATACTCCCTGTGTCTAAACCTTATTTTCATTATTTGCTGGCTGTGTGATCTTGAACCGGTTACTTAACATCTCTGTACCTCAGTTTCTTCATTTGTAAAATGGTGAGAATAGTCATACTTCTCTCACAGTGTTGCTGGGAAAGTAAGACGTGATAATGCAGGTAAAGCCTTCGGCACTATCCTCACATAAATATAAGGAGTCCATAAATGCTCTAGTAAGAAATTCATAATGGGCGGCACCTGTGGCTCAAAGGAGTAGGGCACCAGTTCCATATTACGGAGGAGGCAGGTTCAAACCCAACCCTGGCCAAAAACCGCAAAAAAAAAAAAAAAAAAAAAAAAAGAAAAGAAAAGAAATTCATAATGTGTCAGAAATTTATCTGATTTTAACTCAGATCTCTCTAGTATAAAAGTTGAACACATCAAGAGTCTAGAGAACTGTACTTCATTCTTTTTTTTTTTTTTTCTGAGACAGAGTCTTACTTGGTTACCCTTAGTAGAGTGCCGTGGCATCTTAGCTCACAGCAACCTCAAACTTTTGAGTTCAAGTGATTCTCTTGCCTTAATCTCCAGGTAGGTGGGCCTACAGCTGCCCACCACAATGCCTAGCTATTTTTTGGAGATGGGGTCTCACTGTGGCTCAGGTTGGTCTTGAACACGTGAGATCAGGCAATCCACACACCTCACCCTCCCAAGTGCTTAGATTTCAGGAGTTGTACTTCATTCTTGATAAAAATACCAGGAATATTAACAATAATACACAATTTTAAAAAAATATATTTTTATATAATTATATAGTATTTATCATGTTATGCACATAATTATATAAAATTATATATATCATATATACATTTAAAATTGTCTATCGTTGTTAATATTTATTTTATATAAAATTTTAAAAATAACTTTTATATAAAATTTATATACATATACAATTTGGAGGAGAAAAAGAATGATATATTTTTTACCTGTAACAAAATACTTTTATTACTGGTTGCTCAAGTTGTGGTAAAAGAAAGTGTTATGGAGGTTTTCACTGTCATGGAAGAATTACAAATGGAGTTCAGAGTACAGCAAACTTATTGTACGTAGGTCAATAGAGGATAACAGAAGTCTTGGGAAATCCTTTGTATCAACCTTTATAGGAATGGAGAGCTGGAGGTAGTGATTATTCAGGCGCTACACATGCACAAGTGTACCTAGTCAATCTGCCTCTCACACCAAAGAGTCAGAAGGAGTAAGTTTGCCTTAGAACAGCGGTTCTCAACTGTATTAAAGGCCCGTGGCATTAGGAAGGTGGAGAACCACTGCCTTAGAACAATTCCAGTTTTAGGGCTTTGACTTCTGTAACAAGCAAGTTAGAAAAATAACTAACATGAAATTCTTGACTAGATGAGAAGGATTATACTGTATCAGACTATTCTTACAATGTTAATTATTTCTTCTTCTATTTGCTTGACTGTATGCTATAAATGCAATGAAAATTTGTCTTAAAATTTGTTAATTAAATAATCAAGAGGACAAGGATATGGTAACCTTAATAGGAATTTTATTAAAATGATTTATTTTGCTTTTTGAAATTTTGGCTTAAAATAACCAGTGTTTCCATGATGGCCTGTGCACTATTTTTAAATTTTCTTTGTGTCCATGATATACCAGCAGCACTTATCATATAGAAATTATCAATCATCAGCCGGGCGTGGTAGGTCACGCCTGTAATCCTGGCACTCTGAGAGGTTGAGGTAGGTGGATAACCTGACCTCTGGAGTTTGAGACCACCCTGAGCAAGAGCAAGATCCCATCTCTAAAAAGCCAAGCATTGTGGTGGGAACCTACAGTCTCAGCTACTAGGAAGGCTGAGGCAAGAGGATTGCTTTGAGCCCAAGAGTTGGAGGTTGCTGTAAGCTATGATTCCTCGCACTCTACTGAGGACAACAAAGTAAGACTGTCTCAAAAAAAAAAAAAAAGAAAGAAATTATCAATCATTAATATTAATATTACCTATATCCAAGCAATTAATAATAATTTCTACATACGTTACATGTTTACCAGGTATATACATTTATAAGGTACATTATCTTTATACATTTATTTCTTCTTATTCACATTTTTATAATGTAATGTAAGAAACTTTTGGACAAATATGCAAGTAATTTTATTTTTTTTGTAGACTGAGTCTCATTCTTTTTCCCAGGCTAGAGTGCCATGGCATCTGCCTTGCTCAGAGCAATCTCAAACTCCTGTGTTCAAGTGATCCTACTACCTCAGCTGCCCCAGGAGCTGGGACTACAGGTGCTCAACACAATGCTCAGCTAATGTTTCTATTCTTTGTAGAGATGGGTTCTCACTCTTGCTCAGGTGGTCTCAAACTCCTGAGCTCAAGCAATCCTCCTGCCTCAGGCTCCCCAAGTGCTAGGATCACAGGCATGAGCCAGTATGACTGGCTGTTATAAGTAATCTTAATAAGCCTAAACAATATTTTTCCAATATTGAAGTAAGTTGATCTATCAAGGTAAAACTTGATCACATTCTTACAATGCTTTCATTTTTTCATGCATTCATTTTGCTAAAATAAGAATAAAGTTCTCATTGAGGGCAAAGCACAGTTGTAACGCTGTGAAAAGTTAATGAGCAAAGGGATTGCCATTTAGCAGAACTGATAATTAATATATCCACGTATCTATGATAATGACAGACACAATACATTCAAAGCTATCAGAAGCACAAAGTGCCGTAGGAATTTGAAGATGAATTATATTTGGGGGGCCTTAGGCTAGATTACTGAATGACTGATGAAATAAATGAGTTTTTCAATAGCATTATTCTGGAAGAATTCCAATTGTTCCTGGATGATAATCTGATCAGTATTTTTAAAGTTTGAAAGATCGATATTTGATCCACAAATACATGCATTTATTGTCAATATTTCCAAATTTTATAGCCAAACAGAGAAACTGCTTACCAGTTTACCATCATGTTATGCACATAATTATATAATTCTTCTACAAGACACACTAATTACTTGGTTTCAAAGACAAAGTGCTGCAGACTCGATGGCTTCCACACAAATACTTATTTCTTACAGTTCTGAAGGCTGAGAAGTCAAGGCTAAGATTCCATAAGTTTCAGTTCTTGGCAAGGCCCCTCTTCCTCACCCGCAGACAGATGGGTTTTCTCTGTAGCCTGCACATTCTGGAGAGAGCTCTCCTGCCTCTTCCACTTTTTATAGGGGCACTGTTTCCAACATGAGGTCTCCCTTCTCGTGACTTAATCTAACCCTAATTACCTCCCTAATGCCCCACTCCCAAATATCCTCACACTGGGAATTAGGGCTTCAGGATATGGAAATTTTAGGGAGATGGGGACACATACATTCAATCCATAGCAAAGGTTGAGGATCATTTATTCCTCTTTCCAGTGCTATTCTCTTGCTGTGGATGTGAAATAATTTCCTATTAGTGGCCTAGTAAGGTGAAAGTTTTATTAGCTGTTCTGCTAGAAATGATTTCTCATTTCTGAAGACTACACAGTTGCTCTTAGAATTTAGTGGATTCAATCTTACGGACTAGATAAACAAGGAACTGTGCTTATCTCCTATATGAGTTTCCTTATTATTTTCTTGCTCATTCATTCATTATATGTATTGATGTCTTGATCTTATGTATAAGAAGCTTCAAAGGAGGAAACCCTTTACTCAGAGTAGCAGATACTTTGGGAGGTAGTTTTCATTTTCTTGACCATGTAGCAGAACCAATTGTATTAAAAAATATTCTGGCAGCTATAAGACGATCTTTACTTCCCAGAGTGGTCAGCTTAACCTTTAAAAGAAAGCCAGTCCAAATATTTCTTAATCTTATGGGTGGACATAAAGTTCAATTTAAAGGTACAATTATTTTAAATTGCATATGAACTTTATGACCCTGTATATACACCAAAATATATATATATGTCATATATACATATATGTTTGTATGTATGTGTGTGTGTGTGTGTATGCATGCATGCTCTTATTTATTTCCTGTTCTAAGATCTTTGAAGAGTTTGGATTAAGTTATAAAGTTATTTGAAGAATATATTAAGCATATATATATATATATATATGCTTTTGGCCTGCATCCATCTCTTTCTTTTTTCTTTCTCATATATATACACACATATATATATAAATACACACAGTACATATGTGTATATTATATAACATTTATGCCCCTTGCCACTATTTTAAAAAGAGCAGTTTGAGTTTTTTATTTTTAAAAATGTTCTATTTTGGAATAATTATAGATTCACAGAAGTTTTGAAAAAAATTATAGAGACACCCTATATATCTTTTACCTAGTTTCTCCGAATGATTCCTATCACTAGATTATGGCAGTAAAATTAGGAAATTGACATTGGTAAAATGCGTATACTTAGGTCTACATGATTTGATCCTATGTATAAACACTACTGCATAGATACAGAACTATTATCTACCTCATGCCGCCCGTTCCTAGTTAAACTCCCTCCCCACCCACACTATCCCGAACACCTGGCAACCAGAGATCTGCTTCCTGTCTCCACAATTTCCATAAATGGACTTGCACAGTCAATGACCTTTCCATGCTGGCTTTTTCTCTGCTTGGCATAGTACCCTTGAGATCCAGCCAAGCTTTGCACATGTCGATAATGTGTCCCTGTAATTACAGAGGACTAGTAGTAACCCATGCTATAGATATACCATAGTTTCTTAACTGTTTCTCTCTCTCTCTCTTTTTTTAACTGTTTCTCTCTTGAAGGGCAGTTTGGTTGTTTCTACTTTTTGACTTTTACAAATAAAGTCAGTGTGAATATTCACATGCACGTTTTTGTGAAAATGGTAATTTTCATTTCCCTGGGAGAGCTGCCCATGAAGTGATTCATGGTTCATACCATGGTTCATACGGTGAGAGCTGCCAGTCAGTTTTCCAGAGTGCATGTCCAATTTTAAATCCCCCCTTTCAATGCATGAGAGGTCCGGTTTCTCCACATCTCTGTCAGCATTTGGCATTGCCATAGCCCCCCTCGTGTTTCTGGTAGGTTCTAATATTACTATTAGAGTCTTTGTAGTCTGAACTTTGCATTCCCTCATAGCGAGTGATGACGAGCTTCTTTTCATGTGTTTATTTACCAACCAAATATCCTTTTCAGCGAAATATTTCTTCAGGGCCTTTGTCCACTTTCTAATTGGGGTGTTTGTCCATTTTATTTTACTATTGAGTTTTAAGAGTTCTTTCTATATTTTACAGATGCAACTTTTGTCAGATACGTTGTTTGCAAATATTTTCTCTGAATATTGTCTCTTAATCCTTTTGCAGGTTTTTTTCACAAGGCATAATTTTAAATTTTGGTAAAGTTTAATTTATAGGATTTTTCCCTTTTAAATACATTATGCCTTTGTTGTCATGTCTAAGAACTTTTCGTAAGCCTTACGTCCTAATGATTTCCTCTTAAAATGTTAATGGTTTTATGTTTTACATTTAAATCCATAATCCATTAGAGGTAATTTTTGTATAAAGTATGAGGTTTAGGTTGAGAGGGTTTATTTATTTTCTCTATGGACATCCAAAGGCTTCAGCAACACATGTTAAAAAGACAGTCTTCACTCCATCAACTTGCCTTGGTGTCTTCATCAAAAAATCGGTTGACTGGCTCGGCATCTGTACACAGTGGTTATGGTGACAGCCACATACATGTTCGAACCCGGCCTGGGCCAGCTAAACCACAATGACAACTGCAATCAAAGATAGCCGGGCATTGTGGAGGACACCTGTAGTCCCAGCTACTTGGGAGGCTGAGGCAAGAGAGTCGCTTACGCTCAAGAGTTTAAGGCTGCTGTGAGCTGTGACGCCACGGCACTCTACCAAGGGCAGCACAGTGAAACTGTCTTTAAAAAACAAAAAATCAGTTGGCCATACACGTGTAGACCTACTTTGGGGTCCACTGCTCTGATTCATTGGCCTGCGTGTATCTTCCTATCCATCACTGCTACAAAGTCTTGATTCATAGAGTTCAATAATAAGATTTACAGTCAGTCAGAGTTCTTCCTCCCACTTCCTTCTTCTCTTTCATCATTATCTTAGTTATTCCAGTTCCTTTGTAATATCAATTTGGAAAGAAGCTTTTTCTGTCTACAAAGAATCTTGCTGAGATTTTGACTGGAATTGTGTTAAGCTTACATGTCATTCAGGAGGAAATTGGCATCCTTACTATATGGAATATTTTAAACTATGAGTGCAACATGTTTCTTGACTTACTTAGATAGACGTTGTTTCTCTTTCATTAGGTGTTTTTCAGTTTTCAGCACAAAAGTCCTGTATATACATATTTTGTTAGATTTATGCCTAATTATGTCTTATTTTGAGAGATAGTAAATCTCTTAATTTTATGCCCACATGATCATTGAGAAATATAGTTGATTTTGTCTATGTTAATCCTATATTTTATGATCTTGCTGAATTTACTTAAAGGGAATTTTTAGAGACTACCATCATCTAATCCTCAATAAGGACCATTTTATTTCTTCTTTTATGATCTGTACCCCTTGCATTGTATTTTCCTGCCCTGTTGCATATAGCAAGGGTGGTGAGAAATGACGTTCTTACCTTATTCCAATCCTAGAGGGAAAATATTCAGTCTTTCATCATTAAATATGATGTTAGCTGTATATCTTTTGTAGATATATTTTATCAAGTAGAAAGTTCCTCTCTATATGTAGTTTTATGAGTTGTTTTTATAAAATCACAGATACATATTGAATTCTGTCAATTTTTTTTGTGTGTATCAATTGGTATGATCATTCCCCCTCCCCTTTATCGTATTAATGTGTTTACATTGATTGGGAAAACAATTCTAATAATTCTTGAATTTATTAGAAATTAGTCATTCTTGCATAATAAACCACTTAAATGTGAGCAACTAAAGTGTTGAATATATAGGAAAGGAAAATTTTAAGAAGATATTAAAGCTATGGAATCTGATGGAGTATTGGTAGGAGAAAGAAAGAGAGTGAAAGAGAGAGAAGAAAAGAAAAAGAAAAGAAGAAAAAAGGTAGAAAGAAAGCTAACAGAAGGAAAAAAAATAAAATAAATAAAATCAGTGCACTGGAAACCTCTGATTTCTGCTGATGGGATGTAAATACATGCAGCTTTCCTGGGGGACACTTTAACACTATGTATCAAAAGTCTAAAAGTGTTTACTCTTTCTTTGATGCACAAATGCTACTTTTGTGATGTTCCCTTAATAAATGATAAGTACCGGAGGAGCCTGTGGCTCAAAAGAGTAGGGCGCCAGCCCCATATGCTGGAGGTGGCGGGTTCAAACCCAGTCCCGGCCAAAAACTGCAAAAACTAAAATAAAATAAATGATAAGTACATGTATACAAAGATTTATAATCATGGATGTTTAGTGCACCATTGTGTGTAATAATGAAAGGTTGGAAAGCCAAAAATATCTCATGTTAAATTTGGCATATAGTTAAAAGGGTTGTGTGAATAAAGAAAAGAATAAAGAATAAAAAAAAAAAAAGGAAGGAGGAAAGCGAGCAACCTGAACAATCCATGGTAGTACACGGTTCGGGTGATCCCGTTCCCACTCCAGTAGGGACGTCATCCCTATTGCTTCGCCCTCCTTTTCCCCTTTGCAGAGCCGGGTGACCCTAGAACTCTCACCAAATCCAGATCCAGGACAAGTGGCCATCTGCTCATTTAGTGGTGACACATAAAATCATATGACATGCAGGTAGAGCCATTCTGTTTACTAAAAGATCTTGGAGTCTCCAGTTTAGCAATCTGTTAAATGGACAAGAGCAGGACAAACAGCAGGTGAAGTGGAACCCCTGTGCAAACCCGCGCAGGTGGGAGATCCGGAACCTCTAAGAAGTCTCAGAGACGCACGTTCATGTGTTGTTTGTACAGAATGATGCCACGAGTTCACGGCAGAAATGATGGAACCAGAGAGTTTCTTGCTCCATCAGCTTTTACCAACTAGAGGAAATAAGACAGCGCCCGTCAAGAAGGATCAGGAAAGGCAGCTGTGCTGTGGGTCATTTGAGCCACACGGTGTAGATTCCACTGCAGGAAACTTTGCTTCCCATCCGGGGCTGACCTGTGTGACACGCTCGGGTTGTATTACTGCAGGAGGAGGAGAAGGAAGTGTGGACCCAGAGATTCATTGGGGAGCAGTTAAAGTTCAAATTTAGTGTAATATAAATAAATACCATGGAGATGGAAGGCAAGATGAATTATTATTATATCTAGTTATTTTTATAGCACTTTATTTATTTTGCAAATGGCTTTGCAGTCGGGTCTGATGAATCCGTGTGGGGCTAGTGGATGGCAAGGTTGCAGCGACCCACTAGGAGTGCCCCCTGCTTTCCTAAGGGTTTTCTTGTCTCATTTGTGCATGTGAGCTAAGCTCTCTCACTTTTTTTTACAGTGTTTGGGGGTAACTTTTGGCAATTAATAATATAATTTTAATGGATGTGCTTACATTTTTTTGGTTTTAAATTTCTAGATCTGAGCCTGACTTTGGGTGAATATGTTACTGCATAGAAAACAAGCATGATAACTGCATTCAGCTAGGAATATTTTTTTTATTCATTATAAAACAGTGACTTGAACGGCCTTTATGATTGTGCTTATCGTGTTTTAAATGGTTTTGTTATTTTCTTTTACTATTACTGCCGCCCCCAGTCTTCTTCCCACTTACGTAAGCAGTGCAGCCCCTGCACCTGTGTATTTTAAAGGCCTCCGTGCACTGGCCATCTGTCCAGTCTGCTGCAAAGGAACCCAGTGGGAAGCTTCCTGCCCTTTTGTTCCTGTGAAGTCACCCGCACTTGTGAGCATGTATGCCTTGACTTTTCTATGCGGCCAGGTGTGCCCTGTAGCCTTCTCTGTGTAAAGAGCATCGCGTTTCTTACGTGTACAGAGTTGGGGAAATGGCTTCCCGTGGTTCTATTCCTCTAGTTCTCATTGATTATCTCTGCATCAGCCAGATCAAAGTCTTAATTCTCCAGCAAGTGGAATTCAAAAATGTCTAGAGATTCATTTAACAGAGAACTGTTAACTCAGTTATGAGTAATGTGAAAGGTTTTTCAGATGTTCGGTCCTTACAAGTCTATGCATCTGCCTAGCACCTCCCCCTTTTCCTAACGTGATAATAGGCAGCTGAGACAAGAAATGAAAAGCAGTGCCTGCTACAGCACATAGTAGGGTGTAGTGGATGCCCCATCTACTTAAGATCTATATCTTGACACACTGTCCTATCCACCTAATGTCTATTGGGTAGGCCCTCAATACCTGTGTTATTACCAATGGATAAAGCCCCGATAGGGGTTTTGCATGAAGGAGAGGTTACAAAAGTGTTCCCTTCAAGATTAAAACCTAGGAGATGGCACCCATGGCTCAGTGGTTACGGCGCCTCCCGGTCCGGGTCTGCTAAACAATGACAACTGCAACAACAACAAGAAATAGTCAGGTGTTGTGGCGAGTGACTGTTGTCCAAGCTACTTGGGAGGCTGAGGCAAGAGAATTGCTTGAGCCCAAGAGTTTGAGGTTGCTGTGAACTGTGATGCCACAGCACTCTACCAAGAGGGACGTAGTGAGACTCTGTCTCAAAAAAAAAAAAAAAAAAAAACCTAGGTAGAAAATGTGACATTGAATTGTATGACCTTGAAAATGTGTTTAATCCAATTCCAGTAGACCAACAGGGAAAAAAGGTAAGTCTAAAGTAAAGCATGAGAGGAAAGTTAAAAATCAGGAAGTTTAATTTGTTCACAGCCGTTTTACTGACAAAGGCAGAAAGAAATTCAACAGTGCGTTTGTTGGAAAGAATCACATTTTACTGTGATTAGGAATATGCTGAGACTTGCTTTTTAGGTCAACTTTATAACTGTACCACACATCAGTTTTTAAATAACTGGAAAAAAAAATGTTCTGTACTCCTAAATTATTCTTTGAGGGGGGGCGCAGCCACAAATATAAGGCAGATGTTTTAAATTAAAGTATTTTGTAGTGAGTATAGTTATATTTCTTAATATTGAAAGGCCTATATAAAGAGGTATAATAAGAATAAAACCTTTGTTTCTTAGTTAGTCAGTAGCAAACTCAGTGCCTCTCCATGTCCAAACTTAAAAATCCTAGGCCTCTTTAGTAAAAATATTGGGAGAAAAATGTTTGTAATCATCAAGATCTCTGATCTCATGCTAATTTTTAATTATATAGAAAGAAGATTTTTTTTTTATTTGATGAGACAAATTACATTTCTTTAAAAAGAGCAAATTGGTCCCATAATTAAAAATTTAACCTGGGGGCGGCTCCTGTGGCTCAGCGAGTAGGGCGCCGGCCCCATATACCGAAGGTGGCGGGTTCAAGCCCGGCCTCGGCCGAACTGCAAAACAAAAAAATAGCTGGGCGCTGTGGCGGGCGCCTATAGTCCCAGCTACTAGGGA
>CAUYON010162030.1:45000-62956 GCA_963573935.1 Arctocebus calabarensis | reverse complement strand
CCCGGGCCAACCAAACAATGATGGCTGCAACCAAAAAATGGCCGGGCATTGTGGCGGGCGCCTGTAGTCCCAGCTACTTGGGAGGCGGAGGCAGGAAACTCGCTTGAGCCCAGGAATTGGAGGTTGCTGTGAGCTGTGATGCCACAGCACTCGATCCAGGGTGACAGCTTGAGGCTCAGTCTCAAAAACAAACAAACAAAAAAAAATCATTGTACAATTTATTATTTGACTCTAAGTTTAGTTAACTAGCTTCCTTGGTTCTTTCCTTCATGTTAAGAGAAAACTGTTGATCAAATTCACTATATAATTTTCTGAAGATATGTCTTAATAAATAACATTTTAATAACTTAAAAAAAATTTTGGGGGGCAACAAATAGGTTTTCCATTTGGCTCTGCTGCAGCAAAATGCAATTGCCATTTATAGTGAAACTAGTAACATATCTTCACCTACACTCCTGTATACTTTATTGTTCTAGTTGTAGTTCTAGCATCTTTATTCCTGCTTTATTTTACCTTAATGATACCTTTTAAAGCACACCCACTTTCACCACTACTATTCCACAGTATTGAAGTCTTAGCCATAAGAACAGAGCAAGAGGAAAAACTAAAGGACATCCATCCAAAAAGGAAGATGGAAAAAAAAAGTCAAACTATCTTTGCTGATGATATGAGCATATCACATGGAAATCATAAGACTCTGAGAATTGGTAAATGAATTCAGTAAAGCCTTCATTTACAAAATCAATGTACAAAAATCAGTAGCAAACACTATACACTAATAACAGCCAAGCCAAGAATTAAATCAGAAATTCAATGTCATTCACAAAATGTAGCTGTAAAAAATTAATAAAATACCTAGGAATATATTCAACTAAGGAGATGAAAGATCTCTATGAGCATAATTACAAAAACCAATGAAAAAAAAATTGTAGATGACACAAATAGAAAACTATCCCATACTTAGGGATTAAGGGAATCTATTTTGTTAAAATAACCATACTCCACAAAATAATTTACAGGGAGGAAAATCTTCAAGGAATTCAAATCAGCAAATAAATAAATAAACAAACAAACAAACAAATAAATAAATAAATAAAATGTGGATCGCCCCATCAAAAAGTGGGCAAAGTAAATGAACAGGAATTTTTCAAAAGAGATACAAATAGCCAACAAGTATATGCATAAAATGCTCAACATCATTAATTATCAGAGAAATACAAATTTAAACCATATTGAGTTACTACATTACCAAAGTGAGAATGGCCATTACTAAAAGGTAAAAAACAATAGATGTTGTAACAGGTGTTGCTGTGAATGCAGGGAAAAGGGAATGCTTATTGGTAGAAACGAAAATTAGTACAACCTCTCTGGAAAGATAGCATGGAGATTTTGCAAAGAAGTAAAAGTTTATCTACCATTTTTGATTCAGCAATCAATCCCACTACAGGTCCTATCCAAAGAAAAAGAAGTCATTATATTAAAAACAGACCTGTACATGAATGTTTATCACAGTACTATTCACAATAGCAAAAACAAGAAATCAACCTAAGTACCAATCACACAGGATGGAATACTACCCAGCCATAAGAAAGAATGCAATAATTTCTTTTGTAGCAACTTGAATGTGACTGGAGGACATTATCTTAAATGAAGTAACTCAGGAAGGGAAGCCAAACACAGCATGTGGGAAGTAGCTCTGAGTATGTACAGCCATACAGAGTGACATAATAAACATTGGAGACTCAGAAGGAGGCGTATGGGTGGAGGGTGGGAGAGATAAAGTTGCATATTAGCTACAATGTATGGTGTTTAGTGATAGATACACTAAATAACCAAACATCACCACTATACCAGTCATCCACGTCAGAGAACAACCAGTGTCCTCTAAATGCATCGAAATAAAATACAAAAATTTGCCCATAGGTATTTTTAAACTAGAAAATAATATGAACATATTTTGATTAAAATAATAGGATACATTTCATTGTTAAAAATGGGTTACATAGTAATCATTGCAATTTTCACTGTTTACATATAATGTTTAAATAAACATATTACAATGCTACTGTAATTTAGAGAAAAAATCATTTGATCAAATCACTGATGTGTTTATGCATCTAACTAGAAATGACTCATATACTACCACAGGCTTAATAATACAACATCTTACGTGATGCAAAGGTCAAAATAAAATATAATTTTGAGTTTAAAGGAAAAATGTCTTACGCTACTTCAGTTTTAAAATCTGTGCCCCTTTCTCTCTCTCTCTCTCTCTCGTTCTCTTTTCTCTCCTCCTTAGTGCTGCTCTGCAGCATCCCCTGCCAATAAAGACCTTCCGTACCAAAAAAAAAAAATTTTTTTTTCAATTCTAATTTCAGATTTTGTTCCCCAGGTGCATTTAATGCATTCAACAGCCAAACACATTTTATAAGAAGCCATAACAAAATAAAAATCTAGTCTTATTTTTTAGCCTAACATAGTAAAACTTCTTTGAAGAGTTTTATAGTGAAAACCACCTCTTTTAGCATTGTTCAAAGGATTCCTGAATCCAAAGAAAGAAACAAAGGCAAAATGCTACAATGTTCCTTTAAGGGCTAGCCCCCATTTTCAGCAGGCAGCAGGGCCAGGACAGCAAGCCTGAGATTAGAAAGGAAATCTCCTAAGAATGACTGAGGAAGGAGGATGCGGGAGCTGTTAGTGGCTACAGACAGTGCAAAAAGGGTGTACGATACCATGGAATACTATTCAGACATAAAAAAGATGATGACTTCATAACTTCCACATTAATCCAGGTGGAGCTAAAACTCATTCCTCTCAGTAATGGAGAAACAAGAATCCATTGTATTCAATACTAATATGAAGCCAGTAGCCAATCTAATTCATGCCCACATAGGAGAAAAACTCATTTCAACTCAAGTTGGAGGAGGGAGAAGGAGGGAGGGGGCGGGGAAGAGGGTTGGCGTGCTCCCACGGACTGGGCAGCATAGGAGATAGGGCAGACCTGGGGGTGCAGGACACAGAGGGAGACTCTACCAACTAATTCAAACACTGTGGTTCAGTTGTACGTAACATCACATTAACCTGAACTTTAAAAATAGAAAAGAGGGAGAAAAGGATATACTAAGAGTTTAGCCACCGTTTTCATTTTCAAAATACATGTAATTTTCTTCTTTTACTATCAGGATTATTTACATTATGGCATTCACGTAGGGATACATGGAAGCACTGCTTGAAATCACAGGGCCCACAGAGAAAGAGCAGCCTGAAAATAAATCCTGGAAAAAATAAAAAAAATTTCTTTAAAATAAACCGTGTTCTTGCTTAGCCAGCGCATGTCCTAAAACTGGCATGACACGGAGAAGGTCAGCACAGCCCCTGCACAAGGACGACATGGAAATTCGTGAAGCGTTCCATAGTTTTCATTTGTACCCTGATATGAATCTGAAATAAGAAAAACAGCAGACCATCTATAATGTGTGAATGGAACTGGAATCCTTGGGTATTTTGTCTTTTCAGCAATATGAAAAAGTAATCCAGAATATTCATTTGTTAGTAATCCACAATCGGGATCAAATTGTAATGAAACATGAATGCAGTTGCTGGATCTTGACATTATCTAAAGGGAAACTGTTTGTATTTGCAAACAGTTCAAGTATTCACATTGGGGTGAATGGGTTCATTGGCTACGGAAGTTTAAAAAATTCACAATGAGGATAGCACAAGTACATACAGGGAGTTTATTACATGGCTGGTCCTTAACAATCAAGAACACATTATATACCCCTGATTTACCTACAGGAACAAAGAAGCCCAGAGATGTTCAACAAATCCCTAGTGAGTGGCAGATGTAAGATTTCATGGCATAACCTATTCTATGCATTTAACCACTATGTTAAGCTATGGTTTAGGCCTAACACACAATTATATCTATTATTAATGCTGCTTTCCAATTCTTTGGCCCTTATTTAATTGTTTTTGAAATAAATTAAAATGAAGCAGAAGCTCATAGTGCTCTGAAAACAGTTGAGGGACCTACAAACTAATTTATCGCATAGCTTCTAATTAGCTGTAATTACAATATTTAATAAATGAAACACCTACCTTTAGAGATAATCAAATCTTTTCACTGAACTCTGCTAATGCTATGGTGTATACAAAAGGCTAATAACAATCAGAAGCATAATTCAAATGCTGTCAGGAAACGTAGAAGTACAATTTATTGCCAAGCTTGAACTATTATTCTAAAATAGATTTAATATGGAAACTGGGTAGAGAAAAATGAATCACATAATCATTCATAATCTAACTCTAATTAAGGTAGCACGCCTTATTTCCACAGAACACACTCATGCATGCACACGTGCGCACAACACATGCACACACATCTGAAAAGCTTTTTATTTATAAAATCACTAAAGAATGTCTCTCACTACAACAGTCGATGAAAGTGCTCACCTTTGAGCATTAGATAATTAAACAACCGGAGGCACTGCCACAGTTGTAATACCACAACATAAAGACAGAGATTCGACTTGTTTCAGAATCTGATTTCTTTAAGAATAAAGCATTTAGCATTTCTGTTTAACTTAGTTTATTTTTAAATCAATTTTTGAAGAATTTATTACATTTGGTTTACAATTATCAACATTTATAAACAGGCTCCCTTGTGCATTCTGTTCTTTTTGGAGCTCTCTGGGATGAAGGGAAGGATATGAACAATCAGGGATGATTTCTGTGCTAGATTTGCTCCTTGTGAATATGCATCAAGAAGTGGTGAGATCAGTGGGCAAGAGAAGGGGGCTCTGCCCTGCATCTTGCCCACTGCCACAGGGAGAAACTGTGGCACTGTCTCTAAATAAAGCCTAAGTGCTGAAACAAAGCAGCAGCAAATAATAGTGAACTTCCTTTTGCTCTATGACTTAGCAAAAGAAAAAACTAGCATGAGACATCGTCACTCAGATCTGAATAACAAAGAACAACGTGACATCACTGCTATTTTGGCTTTGGGGAAAGGGACTGGAAAACAAATAACCAAAAGAAATTTCAGCTGACCAAAGACAGAATATAAAGTGGATTTGCAATAAAATAATAGCTTCCCAGCCTCTGCCTCTTCGCCTGTTTGCTCTGGCAGGGGAAGCCTATTTGCTGTCTAAGGCAAAATACCGTGCTCTGCAAGCCTGTATCTTGCTCTGACTCTGTAAACCTACCCTTTTCTTTCTCAATAAACTTTGTTTCATGCTTGCCTTAAAGAAAATAATAATAATAGCCTCTTGCCAAAAAGACAGCATACTGCATAAAAAAACTAAGAACATTTAACTGCGAAGGATCTTCTGAATTAAGTACAAGTTTCAGGATATTCACCTTTTAATGAATCAACTATCTAAAGACATGTGAACAATTTGTCTTTCCTAATACACTAACGTTAGAACAAACCCTGCCTCCCAAATAAATCATTCAGCACGATCAATAAATCTTTCATAGCCACAATGCCAATAATTACAATTTCCTCAATCATTTCCAAATAAGAGAATCTGATATTTTGTTTGTATGTTTGTTTTAAAAACATTAAATGATGCTTTCCTTCAGCATTTGTATGGGAGAAATGGAATTTTCATTTTAGCTGCCCTTATCTAAGATAAAAAGCAATACAATTTTGTAAATGTCAAGGTATTTTTAGATAATATTTATCTCAACATATTCTTTGTGTCCAAAATATGTCCTCCTTGAATTTCCTTCAAAATGTTGCCTACCCAGTGGCTATAAAGTCTTTCAGTGACAACTATTATCCATTATCCAGCACTTGACATGCTGGCTCAACATCACTGTATTAACTGACTTTCAAGTTTTCTCACTCCCTGTGGGGCCCTCTCTCCTAAGATTGATGAGGTGGGACACGGTGTTTGAGCTGCCATTCTGACTTGACAAACTGCAGCGATGGTCCTTGTTCAGAGTGGAGTAGGGCGGGCCAAGGAGGGAGGGAACGCGGAGTGTGCAGGAATGGCTGTAGCCCCATGCTCATGTTTCCCAAGACAATTAAAACATTATTCCTCAGATTTTACACTTCCCAAATACATAACTTCTTTCTTCAATTAAAGTGCCCAGCACTGCCTTACTACATCTTACAAATAACAATTAGAAAGGGATTAAACCGCGGTCCCACAGATATTTTAGAGAAGCTACTTTCTAAGATAAAAGCTGCCCCTTCCAAGTTTAAATACACTAAAACTCTAATCACTTCTTATAATTCCCAAAATGGCGTTATCGCTTTCTTTTCAACTATTGAATTCACTCTGGCAGAGCTGGGGTAATAAAACCCATCATATTCTAATTTTCAGACAGCTTGATAGAACCAATGTTCTCACTATAGATAAAGTGTAATGAAGCACTTTCTTTCCCATAGGAAAGTCTTTGACTCATATGCTTTGATGCCAACTAGCCTTCACATCTGCCGTTTCACCATTGATGGCTGCAACTTGGCATGAGAACTAGTGTCTGATGAAGCAGCTTTACTCAAAGGCACCATTTTATGTCCTGTAATGGGAACACAGTAAAACGGTGCTGGTTTCCTGTAGGCCTTATGCAAATCCCTGTAATAAACATAGGATCAGGCCTCACATATAATCAATTGTGTGTTAGAGGGGGAAAAGGAGAGAGAGACAATCTCCTTGAGTAAAAATAACTTCCTTATTGTGTCAATAAATCAAATGCATGATCAAGAATTAAACTTGTCATGATTTAACACATTTCACACATGGCTAATTTATATGAAAACCATATGAGGCACTAATAAGAATATGACAACATTTTAAAAATTACCACCTTATTTTACTGAACCAAAGATTACCACTTAACCTAATGTTAACAGCCATGCATCTTCCTCACCAATTAATAAAGAAAAAATAAGTTAAGAGAATTAGCGAAATTATATGGCTACAAAAATCTTCACTGGGACATTTTTTCCTCAGATTTTTAGAATATATGTCTGATGGAAAACAAAGAGCACAGCAACATGGACGGATTAAAACCTGTTAGTAACAATAGTAATCGCTAACCTGACCTCAAACACATTGGTGTTCAATCACATAATGTTTTCCGTTTTCTTTCTTTCATTTAAGTATAAAGAAAAGATAAAACAATAAACAAAGGCTATCCCTACCCGTCAATATGTGAAGCGAACCAACAAATGAGAAAGTTTCTATTTATTTTAAAAAGCCTTAGCTCTTTCTCCGTCAGTCATTCGTAGGCAAGTTGGCAAGAATAGTTTCTGGCCTGGAAACCTAAGTTCCTCAGGTTTCCCCCTGACCGAGTGAGACCAGGATGTCATCTTTTAGCTACATTCTGATTCAGTTTAGATCTGCAAAGGGATATGGAAGAACTCCAAACAGAACAAAGAAAAGTGTGAATTAAGATGGTGTGATAATTAAACTTGTTTAAAATGGTCACTATTTCTTCTACAACACGTCAGATACAAAGCTCTTGCTCAGAACCCAACTTACTGAAAACCTATAGAGAGGGCTGATTAGTGTCGAGGAAAACGATCTCCCCTTAATCTCCTCCCTCGAGTACACACGCAGTCACACGTATGGTCCTTTCAGGACCCCATATGCCTCCTATGCATTTCTTCCCTAATTATCCCTTCACCTCCATGGAAGAAGAGCCCACAAGAAAGCTTCACAAGGACAGGTGACCCTCACTAATCCAGTCCCCTAAAACACACATTTTCTCCACCTTTCTTCAGACACACACAAACCAAAATCACAATTTGCCCCACACATACAACTCTGAGAGGTAAGAATCCTCCAATTTTCTTTGTCCCACTACATGGCAATTCTCATCCTTATCTATTGAAGACCCAATACTGTCACCAATGATGATGTAATTATTTGCTCTCAACACATCTCTGTAGAAAAGGGCTGTAAATACAATTCTGCAAATAACTTATAAAAAGTAAAAATGTGATTGGAAGATTTGCTATTGTTCCACATTTCATTCTGATCTGTTGTAGGGTCTAGATTTCAGAAGAAGAAAAATGCTTAATCTCATATGAGAGCAATGGCAGTAGATATAATCATTTATGACTATTAATGCAAAACAAAGATTATTTACATTTCAAATTAGATTGACTCTGCCTACACAATAGTATCTCCAGGCCAGATTCTTTAAAAGCTCAGAGGTGTAATATCCCACCTCAAGATATTCTGAATTTATTGGCCTGGTGAGGAGCTGGGGCTTCAACATTTTCTAAAAGCTCTCTAAGTGAGTCTAATGCCTGTCATTTAGTCTAATGCCTGGCATTTTCATGTCAGTCAGGTTGAGAACTCTGACTTAAACAAATGGATATTTCATTATTTATTTACTTATTTATTTACGTACTTCCACTTTCATTGATTGTTTTTATAGTATTGAAGAAAAATCACTAAATCTCTCACTGTAAGCATGACGTACTAGCCATTCAAACTTCAAAGCCTACTTATACTGTTACCCTAGCATAATTTAAGTTTAGGAGTTCATTGAACTGGTAAGATCAGCATAAGTGACAGACTGTAAAGAATATGTCACAACTGCATCTGCCCCAATGCCTTAATACTAATGCGTGAGAAACTTAATATGATTAAATAATTGAGGTCATGTGGGTGAGCCTCCATGACTGATTCACTTAACTCTTCTTAGTAATAATGGTTATGCAATGATATCTTTGGTTATTACTTTTATGGTGATACTATGTATACCCCTTGGTTACTGCTTTTATAACTAACAAGTCACTTAACCTCTTTGTGGCCCAGTTTCCTCATCTGTTAAATGAGCATAATGATAATTACTTCCTACCTTCCTTAGGAGTTTCTCTGAAGACTAATGAGCTGATAATTAGAATGTACTTTGAAAAGGGAAATTGAGAAAAGTGAAAAGGAAAGAAAATAGGAAAGAAGGGAGGGATGGAGGGAGAAAAAGAACAAAAAAAAAAAAAGAAAGAAAATGCAAGAAAGATAGAGAAGACAACTCTTACAAGAACACATTTTTGTTGCAAGGTTCCAAAAGATAAAACTTGTTACCCCAGATGGATTAATCCACTTGATTGCATCCCTGGATTCATTACCCACACTTCCAAATAAATTAACTTTTAACTAGGTATTAAGATAAGAATGCCATAGAGGGCTGTATACTTTGAAGACATTTTTTTACCCCTCCACTGGGGTAAATTTGTTACAGAGTAACAAATTGTACAGAGTACAAATTGTTACAGAGTAACAAAATTTTGTGAATAATCACATATTCTTTCTGAACCCCTCTGTCATAGGCTTTCTATCAATGACTGTAACCAATATTCACAGTGCCAATGAATAACCATAGAATTTGGTAAAAGTAGTGAGAAGATGCCATAAAGAAAACCTAAATATGTGCCATTTCTTTAGGGCACACATAGCAGATGACGACATATCATTTGAGGAGGCGGGGGAAAGGGAATCAGCGACTATAGGGAAAGGTAGTATGTTTTAAACTGAATCTTACAGCAACTTGGAAAACAGAAAATGCACTAATAATCTGCTGCATTTAGCCAAAGAGAGAGTCAAACAAGATGGCAAATTGTTCAAAGTATCAGTATCATCAAGATGTTCTAGCTATAAAGGATAAGGTAATACAGGAGAGAGATAAATTATTAATGAAAACAAGAAAAAAAGAGAAGGTGAGGAGGCAAGGGAGAAGTGAAGGAAGATGATGAGGGAAAGAGGAGGAGAGGAAAAGGAAGAGGAGGAGAGGACAGGGAAGAGGAGGAGAAGAAAGGGAAGAGGAGGAGAGGAAAAGGAGGAGGAGGAGAGGAAAGGGAAGAGGAGGAGAAGAAAAAGAGGAGGAGGAGAGAAAAAGGAAGAGGCAGAGAGGAAAGGGAAGAGGAGGAGAGGAAAGGGAAGAAGAGGAGAGGAAAGGGAAGAAGAGGAGAGGAAGAGGAGAGGAAAGGGAAGAAGAGGAGTGGAAGAGGAGAGGAAAGGGAAGAGGAGGAGAGGAAAGGGAAAAAGAGGAGAGGAAAGGGAAGAGGGTGAGAGAAAAGGAAGAAGAGGAGGAGAAGAAAAGAAAGAGGAGGAGAAGAAAGAGAAGAGAGGAGAGGAAAGGGAAGAGGAGGAGAGGAAAAGGAAGAGGAGGAGAGGAAGAGGAGAGGAGAGGGAAGAGGAGGAGAGGAAAAGGAAGAAGAGGAGGAGAGGAAAAGGAAGAGGAGGAGAGGAAGAGGAGAGGAGAGGGAAGAGGAGGAGAGGAAAAGGAAGAAGAGGAGGAGAGGAAAAGAAAGGAGGAGAGGAAAGGGAAGAGGAGGAGAGGAAAAGGGAAGAGGAGGTGAGGAAAGGGAATGGAAAAGCACTGGCTTTGCAAGAAGAATTTTGCTTAGAGGCAGTGTAGAGGGATTATAACTTGAATGGTTGGGTAATAAAAGTACTGATAATCTTCACTGTGTCACACCAGTGAAAGTTCTAAGATTATCTCAACTTGGCCTCTGGCCATAATTGAGGATCAAATTAAGCATGTTTCTGCAACTCTTTCTTAAAACTTCTGAAAAACTTAAAGCAATGCCTTGTAGACTTTTTCATTTTGATAAAGAACTTCTAACCCAAAGTAACAATAATTAAGTCTAACAAGAATTGTATCTTAGAAATAATCATAGGTATGGCTTTTAGGTAATAAGTATACTCAGTTGGAAACAATTAAATGCCACAAATGTTTAGCAGTGACTGCACTGGTGACACACCATCACACTAGCACAGAAAAACTAAGTCTGGTCCAAATGGAGAAAAGCCTCCAGGCTCCAAGTTGCTACAGAGAGCATAGCCGGCTTGTAAGTTAGATGAAGCTTTATGCCGCACGCCTCTGAGAGTTCTGGTTGTTTGCTTAGCAATATTGTTGTGGCAAACGATAGATAACCCAAGCCCAGGACAGATGTAAATCCGTGCTGGGAACTGTCTAATGAAACAGAGTGGATTCATTCATCTCCCTGTGACTGTACAGCAAGGGTGGAAAGATGCAGAAATGAAGAAAATATATGCTAGATTGATAATTTAATGGTAACTGAAGAAAAAAAAGAGATGTTTAGAAAATAGAAAAATGGAGCCCCTTACCCAGACTACATAGATCTGTGTAGACATGGGATTGGGGCTATGTCCCTGGAATAAGTGAATTATAAATTAGGATTTAAGGATTAAAGAGAATATCACCATTTGGGGGCTGGTAGGGAAAGCTGGGGTGAGAAAGGACATAATAGGCATTAAAGAAGAAGGTAAAAGAGCACAGATAGGATGTAACACATAGGAAACACATAGGAAACATGCCAGTTGGCCTGGAGTTGAGAGTATGAAGGAAGGAAAGTGGGAAGCGGGAAGGACCCAGAGACAACGTGCTTTGTAAGCTTCCCCTCCTACAGCCAATGGGATGAAGTCACTCTGAAAGCTCCGAGTCACACTGGTAACAGTACACAGGGTATGGAGGCAAATCTGGGGGATGAAAAGTTAGATTGTTAACACTTTTGCAAGTCAGAGATGACATTGGTGTGAATTACGATAGCGATGAAGGAAATACAAGACATACAGGCGGTAAAATGGGACTTAAGATGTGCTTCCGACGTAGGATACATATTTCACATTGAACACATTCTTGCCACATAGGATAAGATCAGTGAATATCAGTAAATGAAAACTTAATTTCTTATGACAACACTCACATCGTCATAAGATTGAGAACAAGATGCCTAGTCACATTGGATAAAAATAGGACATCATAATCAGTAGGTTTAAAAAGTTAAAATTAAATCAGAATGTTGTTTACAGCAAATAATTTTAAAAGTTCCATTTATCAGAGATTTGGCATAGATTCTCAAATGAATTGCTAAATGCACCTTAGTACACTGTAATTTCAAAGTACAGAAAAAGTTTCTAAAAACTGTCAGATTTCTTTGCACTTATCAAATTACTCCTTCATGACAATAGTAATTAATAGAATGAAGCAATTTAAATCAGACAAATATGGTGTGATGCCTTTGGAAATATATTTGTAAGTTATCCAATTTATGTCATAGAAACATAAATGATTTGACTGTATTTAAAATCATTCTAAATTCTTAAATTTTTTAAGTTAGCCATGCCTTCTGCTAAATCGACAACATCTATCAAGCTTTCACTGTGTGCTTAGTAGACTGTGAAAGTTTTCATTTAACATGTAGTTAAAGATCCTGTGAGAATTGTCCTGTTAGGCATCCCAGTTCAGAGATGAGACTTCAGAGGCTTAACAGGGCCGTATCTTCTCTAAATACGGCTAATAGATGGTGGAGCCAGGAATTAAGCTCAAAATTCTCTGCTTCCATAGTATTTTTTTATTCCTAACAACTATTCTAAAAAACAAAATCTGTATCTTTAGCAGAATTAAGTGATTGGCATTAAAAATTCAATCCCACTTACGTTTCTTTTGAACATGTGCTAGACTTGTTTAATGACCATATAAAAGGACATGCGTCTTCTTTTTTAGTGGGAGAGACTATTTTAGCACACGTAGTAAAATCAAAGATTTCAGACTCAGACAAAGAATTTGTGATAATTGGAAAACCTGAGTCAGGGTTTGCAGAGAAACAAGTTTATTTAGCATCTTGTAAAAGATGTGAGTATGACTCACTTCAAAAACACAGGGATTCTCAAAAGAGGTCTTAAAATCTCCAGGCAAAAGCTGAGTTCTTTGTAATCCTGTAATCTGTAAGTATTCATTACCATAATCTTTATATTTCAGGAAGAAAGGAATGTTCTTGTTGCTTGGTAATATTTTGCACATTGTTTAGCCCTGGAGTGAGATTTCCGTTCCAGTGCACCAGATTCTCACATTCCAAGAAGGAGGTTTGGACTCCTTTAATGTTTTTCAATAAACCTCATCTACTCTCATTAAAAACATACTGGTGCTGTGACAGAGTTTTCTATTGTTTACATAAAGTAATACCAGAACACTATCTTCTCTTCAATTTTGAATTGTTTTTGCCAGGTCTGGCTTTACATTCATCTCTGAATGTAAAGAATTGATGGATATATTACAGAAAGAAAAAGAAGGAAGAACTCTTGAAGACTGTACACACTGAGCTCAATGAACAAACTCATGCACCGTCTTTGAGCATGGAATTCATTGCTGCAGAACAGCTATAGACCTAACTCTTCCGAGTTTTTATGAGACAGAGGACTTACCCTTTTTAAGACCAGATATCTTGAGCCATCTCTTCTTGCTGGTAGTTACAAAATCGTAACATTCTTTAAATTAATTTTCTGGATTGGAGCATTCCAGAACAGTTACTTAACAGCAGGGTCTTGTTAAATTAGTAAAAACAATGGAAATTCCTTTAGAAGGCAAGGCCTTACAGGTGCTTTCTAGAATGTTTGCCTTTGTAGCTATCAATGAAAACATGAAAGAATATATAAAATATAAATACATAACACACAGGAGTCCCTTGTTCACTACAGAGTTTCAAAATGCGTCTGCATTTGTTTGAATTTAAAATTTCTAGGGTTTTTTGTTTGTTTGTTTGTTTCATGCCATAGCTGGTATAACTGTGTTCTAACAAGCCAAAATACACAGTATCAGGTTGAAAAGAGAACTTTTTAATGTTATGCTAAAATACTGAAAGAAAATTATCCTTATAGTTCTAGGGTTTTTTTTTTCCTAATTTCAAAAATAAGAATTCAGCATTTAATAAAGTCAGCAGCCTAAAGTGACTGTCAACTTAGTGATTATTATGCCATGGTTTTTATTGTGACAAGTGAACATTTTGGAAGGCTTTAGTTCTTAAAAAAAACATGCCTGTGCCATTGGGAACAGAAAGTTACTTCAGGCCAATTTTCTTCAAGTGCTAGAGGCATCTTTCTGGATGAGATAGAAAAACAGATGAAAGAGTAGGAAGAAAAGTATCAGTAACAAAGCAAAGTAAAGGTAGCAAAATTGTACAACAAAGAGTAAATAAACTAAAGAAGAAAAAAAAAGAACAGAAAAACAAAAAGGCAAAAAAGGAAAGCAAATACGTTTTTTAAATGATATAAGGAGAAAACTTGTTCTAAAATTTATTTTTCAAAGATGATCTAAGTTCATAGTATATTTAAGCTGGAAAATAAGATGTTTGAGTTTTCTGGAAAATAAAAATAGAATTAAAACTCTAAAATAATTGTGAAACAGGAATAAATACTTCTGCTGTCATCTCATTGTGTTAGGTACTTTTTTTGGTATTATTTTACAAACTGAACTTCAAAGTCCCTTGGATATCATACTAACTGAAATGTATCACATATTCATACCCAGAGAAGTTGTTAACATTGGCAATGTGCGTTTAGCAATTTCAAGAGCTGATTTTTGTTTGATCAAGTAACTATTTTATAGGAAAGTCAGTCCTTAATAATTCTAAATATTCAATTAGGAAAAACCAAACCATCATAATTGATATAGTCTGATGGTGCCATACCAAACATAGTGTTTTGCTCATATTTGGTTTTTCAATAAATTTGATTAAATAATAATGATTTTCCACTTAAATGTAAAATATGTATTCAATCTTTAATATAGCTAAATGATAAATTCACTTTGAAAATAATTTTTTTAAATAATTAATTTTAAGTGATATAAATTTGACTAAACAATCAAATCTCTCTCATTCTTCAGAAATTTGCTGTCCTCCAGAACGATATGAAAAAAGTTGATTTCGTTTTATAAGAATTTTTACCACGAAAATTACATTTTTTGACAAAACTGCTGAAGTCACTGAAAACCCCATACTACGATTTGTGATTTTTTTTTCTTCTGTCTCAAACTCAGTTACAATCTCCTTGAAAGTGAGAAAGAGATCTTATTTTGTGTAGAATACTCAACGTGTAGTCCAATGTTTGACACTCAGTTGGCAGTTGATGAATAGCCTGAATCAGTTATTTAAGAATAGAAACTACCACTTCCATTGCCTATTTGATTATATTTTTTTGAAATACTGAAGAAAAATATCAATGTTTAAAAATGTTCCCAACCCACAAAAAATGTAAAATACTTAGTAAAATATAGCTGTCAATGTAAAGCGATAATGACTCCCTGAAGCTAAATCTCCCCATCTGCTCTCCTTTGGCACAGTGATGTGAGCCAGAATAAGGAGACTCGGGAAAAACAAAGAGCAGGGTGGGGCACTCCATACAACAGGAAGTCAGTACCAGCACAATTTCCGCTTACATGTTCAGGGCTGTCCCTTTGGAAACCACTGTGACTTCAACAGGGAAGTCCATTTCCAGACTCTGTGCCTCCCAGAACATTAGCTGGATGAAAGTACAGACAATAATAACTATTTCTCCTTATTTTACCCTCATATCCTGCTTCATTTCAACAGAAAAAAATAAATGCGTGGAAAACATTCTTACCGTGAAATTATTCTATTCTTCTGGAATCGCCCAGCATTTCAGACTCTGAACCTACTAGTAATTCAATTTTCAATAAATACATTATTCTTCCCATTCACATCATGAGGAAAAAAGCATTTTACCTTTGGAAAGATTGTCCTCATAATAGGAATAGAATAATTGTAAAGCAAAAGCTCTTTAACAGCTGCAAGTATTACAATGCTTTGTTTTAGTGAGCACATATTTAGTTTACACCTCTCCTCCCACTGAGGCGTATTTTAGTAATTATTCTGTACAGATAATGGCATTGCTAAATACTTATATTCGTGTATAGAGAAAGATTATTTATTCTCTGTCATTTTAATACATAAATTTTAGGTAGACAGTAAGACTTACCTTGAAAAAAGTCATGGTTGCGCCATCCTCTACTGCTCCATATTCTATCTTGGTTTGTTTTGCTAAATCGTCAGCAGAGTCAATAGGAGATTCCATGCGTTCCACTGTCAGAAAGGCGGCTAAGTTAGCAGTATACGAAGAAATGATGATAAGTGTGAAAAACCACCAAATGCCTCCCACTATCCTGGTGGAGAGCGCTTTGGGCATGAGCTCAGAACCTAACAGAGAGTGGGGGAAAGGTGAAACGAATACAGAGAATTTGATCAGCAATCAGAGACTTTTGGTCACAGTGGCAGAATGGAAGCACTGTGTGATAAAAGCTTAAATTATAGATTTACATATTGTTTTAGTAGCAAGCAAAACCACTGGGAGAGCAGAGGCTAATTTCAGGAAATAAACAATCTCTCAGGGTGCTCTTATTTAAATATAGTGACAGGAGACTCAAGTTCTACCTGACATGGTGCAAAGCACCAATCAAAATATTAATGAGAGAAAATCCTTTATAAAACAGCATTAGAATAGATTTTTAAAAATTCTCCAGTTTATAAACCACATGTAGAGTTTTTCATATTTTTGTTCATTATGTGGGTTTCAGAGGAAGTGTTTTAACATACGTTCAGATCTATGTATTAATAGACTTTATGTTAAGTTTTATTTTTCACGTGGATACAGCTCAAATATTTTGTATGTTTTGTAATTTAAAAAATTATGTTGCATAATAAAATAATATCAATTACCAACATTTAAAAAAATAATGTGGGGTTTTATCCCAGGATTTATTTTGAAATATGATAAACATTTTTCTTGTGTATAAACAAACATCTCCCATCACTATGGTTAGCCTCAATGAAGAAAATTAGAATAAGAGGAGATAGCTAAATCATCACATTTATTTTTATACATATATAAGTATTTCATAAACATATCACACTGTGTGGCTGGAGTTGCCTGCTCATGGTATTAATAAAAGAATTGGGTCTGAGCATTACCTTTTAATTTTGGTTATTATTAATTTTAATTCACTTAAATTGTAATATAAAATCTTAACAATTTTAAAATTTGGTCCCTTATCATTTAAATTTTAATTATAATTTTACCACATTATTTACAGTCTCAATATTTTAATGAAGATAGATCAGGATATACAGTTTTTGTAAGTATACTAAACTTGTGGACATGTATAAATATGTTATTATTCACTTTTAGTCATTTTGAATCTATTAAAAAAATATATTTTTGAAAAGATTTGAGTAAAATGGAATGAAGCAAAGATGGACTTACGGCCATATCTTTAATACAATCACTGATGCAGTAAGGTAGTACATCTTTACATGGAATAAAAAGTAAACCAAATTATTCATGTGTACCTTGAAAAAGAAGTGATATCGTGATTGCACGGTATCAAAACAGCCCATCTTACATTGCGGTTCATCTTACCCTTGAAATTTCAAACAAACAAAATTTTAAAAGCAGACAGACTTGGACATGACAGCCAACTCCAGCTCCAGATTCTGCCTACCACTCTGTAAGGAAAAAAAACGGAAAAGTACCTTTCTGATGTAGTTGCTCCTAGGCCCTGTCAGACACACACTTGGACACTGAAACACTAAAATACTCCCAAGACGATCAGCAGCCTTGGCTGACTATTTTACTTTTTTTTTTTTTTTTTAAACACCACCACCAATAAAGTCAAACAAGACTGGGAAAGAAAAGAATAGTGGAGACATTTGACAAAACGGCCCAATTACCACAAGTTCGTATCTTACCCAAGGACTTAAAGTGAGTCCCTCCTACTCTCGTGAATCAGAGCCTGGTTAGGGGCTGACTGTCATGTACTCAAGGTAACGTCATGTCCAGCACTATATCCCACTAATTCCTGGGGAGCTGGGCATCAGCCAGAATAGTATGGGGTCCTCTTTCATGTATCCACCAGCAGTGACATAGTTATATGGCAAAGCAAATGTATATTTGAATTTTTCATTGTTCAGATTACTCATTATTTTCAAGGACATCATAGGTAGTCTTATTTTTAATTGCTAAATATTATTGCAATCAAATCTGTCCTATGAGTATACAAATTCTCCAAATATTTTAGATAATATAGGAAGAAAAAAAGAACATTTTATTTCTCAAGGAGGTATCAAAATTGAAAAAAATAATAATCTTTGTTATGATCAAGATAACTCACTCCA
>CAUYON010162030.1:0-40000 GCA_963573935.1 Arctocebus calabarensis | reverse complement strand
TGGTGCACAGTCTCCTGATTTTTTCTAGTGCTGTTTCCCCTGTCAGCCACCATTGCAGGTCGGGGTCCCGAGGAACCCTGACAGCAAAGTAACTCAAGTCAACTTTCTTCTCAAATTCCTTCCTCCCAGAGCAGGAAGGTCTCCACACACACACACACACACACACACACACACACACACACACACACGCTGTTACTCCCTGGCCTTGCACTGCCGCGTCTGTGGTCTGTTCTGCTCAATCATCCTCACATTTAGCTTCACACAGCTCTGCTTCTAGGTCTATTCTTTTTTTCTTTCTGAGGTTAAATGACCTTTCCCCTCTAAGAATAACTGCTCCACTTACCTCTATCCTCTTTATTTCCACAGATCTTACTTTGGTATTTGTCCCCATCTTCCATCTCCTTCAGTATGGCTTTGTAAAACTCTATTGGCCTCCAAATTAATAATTTTCTGATTATAAAAATTACCAGTTAGCCCAAATCTATATACTTAACCCTAATAAGTCTCTTGATCAAACTGAATGCCCAGTGTCCTGAAGGTACATTTTTCAATACTGATACATCAAATATTAACTCATAATCTTTCCTCTTTTATTACCTTCCCCATCTCTGTTATGACAACACCTGCCAGCATCCTTAACTGAGTAATCACAGGGGTCCTGTCCTACTCCCTTAGCTTGCTTAAGATCAACATCCTTTTCTCCACATCCCAAACTCCAGGTAGTTGTCAAAGTACATGGCATATCTCCAGAATATCTCTTTCATTTCTTGTTTTTTTTCCTTTCCCACTAGATGACCACTAAAAGACATTTTTACTGGTCTAGATTTGTATTTTTTGTTGTTCTTTGTCCACTAGATAAAACTTGCTCTCCCCCACTCCTTTCCTTATCATTTAGAAATGATGATCACTAGAAAATATTAGAGGCTCATGTTGAGGGCAGAGCCATCCCACCAGCTTTAGACTGTTCCGTTCTGGACTGTGAATGAGGCAGCACTAAATATCTTCCGATTCATCACATGTTCCTTTTCATAACACCAGAAATTCCCATCAGTGTTATGCTAGTTCAAGGTGTCACTCTCTGTAATGATAGACTCTTACCTGGACTTTTCACTCTGTATTCCAAATTTAGAGTCTCTACAAATATATGCCACCCAGCTAACTTTCATGGAGAAAAATTCCTGTAATATCAGAGCTCTCTTATAAAAAATCTTCAATTATGTCCATGGTCTACATATAAAATATTCATGTTAACACGGAATTCAAGACTCTTTGCATTGTGCTCCAAAATACTTTTCCAAGACTCTGGTCAACAATCTTTCCTCAGAAACTCTGACCTCCTACCTCCAACTGGCTTATCCTGTCATTCAGCCTGTGATTCCCTACTCCCTGCCCCACAGATGTTCAGTTCCTACACCCATCCCGTCCCTCTGCTCAACGCGATTCTCCACTAGTGGCTCTCCTCATCCTCTTTCACAGACAACAGCTCTAACAGAGACTGATGACTATCCCACAGTATTCATTAATCGCGCTGAGTTTTATTTATTGGGAACATTGCTGTCTGGCTAAAACTATGCGTCCTGACTTTTCTTGCCATGCAACTCAATCTGTGCCACTGGAACATGAGCAGAAGCAATGTGTGCTATTTTCTGAGAATTCTCATGATGGATATTTGCCCTGGACACGCTTCCTCCTCTGTTTTTTAAGAAATGATGATCACTAGAAAAGTGTTAAGAGGCTCATGTTGAGGACAGAGCCACCCCATCAGCTTTAGACTGTTCTACTCTGGACTGTGAATGAGACAGCACGAAATATCTTCTGATTCAAAGCACCGTATTCCAGGCTTTGTTAGAGAAGTTTAATCAGTACTTGAGTAACTCAGGCATCTCTCTCTTATTTCTATATCTTCAGCATTAAGAGATTCAAGTCAGACTTACCGTTGTCAAAACTTGGTTTCTTCACTAAAAGTTACTACACATCTCTCCCCTTTCCTATTAGACTACAAACAACTATGTATAATCGCAGTTTCTTATTTATCTTTGTGTCCCCCTCAATTTCTAGCATAAGTTTTAAAAAATACTAAGCATTTGAAATATCCCTGATTCTTCAATTTTAAGGCAAACATCTAAAATGATTACTTGCCTCTTTCTCTACACCTGATTTGAATCCATTGTCTTTTTCCATAAGTCTACCTTTTAAACATTTTTTAACTTCTAATAGCATTATTGAATGATGTCTTCTGTTTTGATGTTTTCAACTTCTAATAGCATTATTGAATGGTGTCTTTCTGTCAATTACTGTGACCTACACTCCTGCCAATTTACGCTCTTCCTCACTAACAGGGCTTTGCTCATAGTCCAGCCTCAGCTCCCAGAACTTTCTTCCCTCTTTAGCCACCTCATACACTCATGGTCTTGCCCATTAAGCTGATGATTGTAAGACTCTCTTAACTTACAGCCATAAATTTTCCCTCAACGTATTTCCACATATCTCTAGAAATCCCTACCTTGGCAGTCCACCTTTACCTCCTACTTAATAATGCTTACAATTTAACCCAACCATCCGTACTAGCTCTCGTTCCCACTTTGTTCATTTCTAAATGGATGTGGCAATTCTGAGAGCTCTTGAGACTGGAAGTTTCTTTCTTTTTGCTTTTAATCTTTCTTTCTTAAAATAGAAACTATGTTTAAGCCATATGAACTTTTTAAAAATAATGTCTTTTTGGCTGACCTCTTCAATTTTCATTGCACTTTCTTCTCAGTTCTGAATCATGGACTTTCAATGGCAACTCCTATTTTAGCTCCCTTTTCTCCATTCTGTCTTACAAAATTGCCTTCTTATTAAGTTATGCAGAATGCAATTCCCCTTCTTTACAACAAACCAATTGCTATTAGCTGTTGAATCAGGTTAAAAATTCACTGCCTCTGATTTTCAATGTCCTGTATGAAGTATTAGATGACTCAGTAGTTTTAACTTAATTCAAACTATGATGTAAATGGACCAATTTTCTCATTATGACTTTGTCCCTCAGTTGATTTACCCAACTACCACTATCTTACTTCTTCCTGAAATTCCATAGTGTTACTTTTACCCCAAAGCTTACTTGTTTGAAATCTCTATCACCTCTTGCCTGGTGCTCTGCTATTGGTTGTCCTGGATTTATATTCCCAACGTTCTATGAGGTACTTGAGAGACAGGCTTTTTTGTTCTTATCCTCCTCATTATTATTATTTCTTGTATAACTCCAGTGCCTAAAACAGGCACGATGCAATAACTATAGGTTATAAAAGTATAAGTATAACTTGAGCTCCAGCCAAATATGTACTTTGCTCTTGGTGACAGACCACTAAATCACCTGAACTGAATATTCATCTAAAAGAACTGGGGAAAACACTGAATTTCAAAGATAACACATGCAAAACATTTTGCAAAGTATATATTACTATATAAAGATTAGTTTAAAATATATAACTCTTATTTAAAAGATTTCTATTATAGATCCTTAAAGCAAAAAAAAAAAAATTAAGTGCATATAAAATAATCTACTGCTCACTGAAAAAATACCTTTACCATTTTCTGAAAAATGGTAATTCAACATTATTTTGAGCACTTTATAATCTTAATGGCAAAATGCATTACAACTAATGGAGAGTACAAAAATTTCTTTTTGTAACATCTTATATTATTTTAAGCCAATGAGCTGTATACTTTTACACATTTGAAACTTTTATTTTCCTTGCTACTTCCTTAAGCTGTAATGACCTTTTATAATATGTCTTACCCATATTTCAGAATTTAAATTCATTATGAGTTGATTTCTTTTTCATCATTACTATTACATAATAATCCTCCACTTTCACTTGCATTATGAGCAAACCTTTCTTTGAAAATCAAACAGTAGTAATTGAAATAGTCTGATGTTTTTTGTTCTGCCTTAACATGCTTAATTATTTAGTTAAATTAGCAATTACTCACCCCAATTTGTACAGGAGTTAAACAGGTTGGAATAGGAAAAATGAATGACTTTGCAACTGAATTTATCTTAAACAAAATAGAGTCATTTCTAAAATGAAGTATAAACAAACATTCCAGCATGAGAAATATAAAGCTTTTTGCATCATATACTATTTATGTATTGACTGTGACTTTGGAAGTGCCAAAGTAATATAAAATTTGGTAATTCTAATTTTCAATTGTTACTTCTTTGAGTTGTAAAAAATAAGACTATTTTAAGCAATAAGCATTTGCTGGGGAGTGAAAGATCTATTGAATAAAAATAAAAATTCTAACTAGAAAATAAGATGTCTTAATAAGAGAATTATGTCTTTCTTATGTAATTCAATCCTTTTATTAAAAAATAAATCAGTTGGCAGGATGAAGCTGAACTGATTATTGAGGAGAAAAATGGGGAATGGGTAATTGATACATATACACCGAAAGCCATCACATAATGACTACAAGCCATGTTTTAGCCCCAGTTTGGGGTTTTTTTCAAGTCACTTCAGTGACACTCAAGTTGTCACTCTTACTGAAAGGAGCCATGTACGTTTTCAACATAGATGCTAAGACCAGGTTGGTGCTAGCACGGGTGTGGAGGGAGCCACTGGTTTGTTTGGCATTTACTAGAGGAAGAGAGCATAGAAGTGGACTTCACAGTTACCTGCAGCAGAAAAGTAGAAAGTTGGGAATGGGAAAATATTTATAGCAGTTGGATCTAGAAGGACTGAGAATCACAAAATGACACTATTATTAGAGGATGAAGTTTCTGCTGTTAGTTTAACCCAGGAATGCCTCAAAGAAGGCCAACTATAAGAGCTCTCCTAATCGGCAGAAAAGCAGATTAAAAGCCAGGGGAGGGAAAAAGGTGAAATGGGCTCTCTATAGGTTTATTAGATAAAAGACAATCTCACACCTCTGTGATAAATCTTTCATGATCTATAGAAATTATGACATTTTGGTGATTTTATTGGCTTGCTCTCAATGAAAAAAAAAAAACCTTAAAAAAGGCATAGAGAACCAAGTAAAGTATTCCAATAAGGCAAGTTTAAATAATAAACTATTGAAAATGTAATTAACAATAATACCACTTTATGTTTATGGTTTATGTCAGGTTTGTCAATTATAAAAGAAAGTTAACTATATTATCTCATTCTGAACTTCAACATTTGACCTATTTGAACATCATTAATGGTAGTGTAAAAAATTTAGACTTGAACAGACCAGGGATCTGCCCAAGAGTACCTAGAATAAAGGAGCCAGGCCTATAAAGGAGGTTTCCCGTGAACATGTCCTTATTCTTTTAGTGCAATCCCTTCCAATTATCATTTAAATTTGTATCCTTTCCCATATAAAAAGAAGATAATTCCTATGGTCTAATTTATTTCCTAGTGATAGAACCGTCCAATTTTACTCATAAGACTCCTTTTCTCATCACTTTTTAGTATGTTTATATTCTTCACTCCAGAACTAAATCCCACACAGAAAGCGTTCAAAATTAAGATTTGCTCATAATGCTTATGATGTCATCAGAAAGAAGAAGAAAAAAAAAATCACACAAATATTCAGGAAAAGGCCTTGTGATTAATAAGTACCTTAACTGCTATCTGATCTCCATTCAAAATTATTACAGATCAAATGGTATTTTTTTCACTTACCATAAACTGAGACTAATAATATAAATATATCAAATGTTAAGTTAATAACATATGCATAGATATGAAGTTAAAGTGTTCATAGAATTATCCTTGTTCTATGTTTTACCATCACCATGTGAATTCTATTTTACACATGGACTGTAATATTGCTTCTTTTACACTTTCAGAAAAAGTTATACCTTTAAATCCATGAAGAAATGCTAAAATCCAGTGCCTTAGCGTTTTTTGTGAACATTCGCAGTATCTTTGAGACATAACAAATCAAGTAAAAAGAATTTAACTCAATTTATTAGAAGAAGAGGGAAAATAAAACCTTTCCACATAAACTGCTTATTTTTCAAAACCATTCATTTTTTTAATGAACTTTGATCTCAAACAAGTAAATTCCAAGAAGTAACCTTGAAATATTTTATGTGTCTATTGTAAACAATTATCAAAGCTAGTGCTATATAACTTTGGGAAAAGCACCATATCAAATATACTGCCATTAGGTTTTCTATCTGATACTCGCATGAAACACAGGGATTCACTACAAAAACCTTCTATAAAAATATCCTTGGTTCTCTAAAAATTAGTCTCTGTAGTTATGTTTTATAATATAGTTAAAAGTATAAGAAATGGGATATATTTCTCAAATGCTGTTTCGCCCTGTACCAAGCAAGGCAATGGTGTCTTCTCAGGGTCATGCTTCACGCACATTCCAACCTGATTCTGAGCTACTCAAGATCAGCAATTATCATTTCACTTTCAAGTGTTATTCTTTCCGTGCCTGTTTTTCACTTTCTTAATTAATTCTAAACACTGTCCTTGGTCAGAAAAATTGTCAGGTCATTCCAATTAACCAGTTTATACTACATATTACTTAAATAGCAATTTCTTTTCAGAAATAAGAATGATTGATACCTAGTATCTATCGTTATAATACATCATATGTTGTTAGTTTTGAATAATGTATATCCTGAATATTTTCTATTGCTCAATAAGTTAAATTTGTATTACTTCAAAAGTGAATGTGTTGGCGTTAGAGCATGAATCACACAGCCCATACTTGAATTTGTAATCAAGTGTATGTTAAGTAGTTTGGGAATTAGTTTCTAAGGACAAGACTGCCCGAGTTATACTTTTAGTTACCCTCCAAATCATTAATGAGCAGGATATTTTGAGTCGAGTCTGTATTGTATTTTCTATGCTCAGATGTAAAAAATTTCATAATGTAGAATGATATGGTGACGTTCTGAAGTTAGATGAAATATAAACTATGGTTAAAAAAGAAATGGAAGGAAAAAACATTCAGAAAATACTGTTACAGAAACTAAGAAATAATGTACAAGTTTCAAATTAGGAAAGATGTTTTAAATAAAATAGATGCCAGTTAATGTAAATATGTTTGGGTGAATTAAACACAGCCTAACATTTAAAAATTACCTGTCAATCGTATACTCACGAGCCCATTTGGCAAGAGTAAACGAAAGCTGTTTGAATGTATCAGCCAGTTAGCACGACGCCAAAAGATTTCCAAACGGGAAGAGTAGCAACTGGGGTGGGGCAGGGAGAGGAGAACACACCACTGGGGAAAGTGACATGACTAGACTCAAACCAGAGTAACTCCCACATCGCAAGGAGGGGAGTCACTGAATTCTGTGTATAGTCATTATTGTTTACACCCATGTAAAGCTAGCCCTTTTGCTCTTTTTAGGGGGGGGGTATAGTCTCCCTCTGATTTTGAATTACTTTGAACATTTATGTAGCTAAGCCCCTCTTGCATCTCACCTGTGCTCCAGTTTTATTTTTTTAGCTGCCCACAGGCCGTCTCTACCTGGATATACTGCTGTACTGCAAACTCAACATGACCAATGCCAAGTTGATCACCCTTCCCGTTCCAAATTGACACTCTATGTATTTAGCCAATTGGGCAGGTAATCCAAGCATTTGCCTACTATTTGGATGAGAATTCTTATTTTTTGTTGTTTTTTTGAGACAGAGTCATACTATGTAGCCCTTGGTAGAGGGCCGTGGCATCACAGCTCATAGAAACCTCAAAATCTTGGGCATAAGCTGTTCTCTTGCCTCAGCCTCCCAAGTAGCTGGGACTACAGGCACCTGCCACAATGCTCAGCTATTTATTCGTTGCGGTTGTCATTGTTGTTTGGCAGGCCTGGGCCAGGTTCAAATCCGCCTGCCTCATTGTAGGTGGCCGGTGCCCTAACCACTGTGCTACAGGAGCACAGCTGGGTTTGGGGGTAGGGTGGCAGTGAGAATTCTTAAAGTCAACACTCTTTCCTCTTCAATATCTATATCAGGTATGTCACCAAAGTTAATTTATATTTTTTCTTTAAAACAATTCATGGACTGTGCTTTCACTCACATTTAACAATCCCCTTCTTAGTATGATGATTGCTTGCACATTGGTGACCTCCCACCCAGCAGATCTCCCTACCTTTGATTAGCTCACCTACATCTCTTTTGTCTATATCCTATATGCAACTATTAGGCAAAGCTTTCCGAATTTTAATATGGTCTATTTTTTATTGAAAATCTTCAAGAAGTCCTTATTGCTTTCCATTCAACTCTAACTTATTTTGCTCTATTCTCAGGTGTTTAGGAAATTAAGTCTTATCACTGTTTCCTATTATGCTCTAACAAATATTTTAGAGTTTATTTAAGTAAACCACAAATATCTCAGACATGTCATTCATAGAACTTCCTTCCTGGCATCCTTATGAAGAGCCACATACTTTGTTGATGTTCTTCCCTCCACTGAAATTTTCCTCCATTACTGTCTATTTTTAAATAATCTACTTATGTAGTAAAGCATAATTTACCTATTGGAGGATATACCCCTTGAGAAGAAGATAAACCATATTTATTTTAATCTAGTCCATTTGAAATATTCTTTCCATTATCCCCCACTTAATATCATTTTCTTCACCTTTGAAAGCCTAATTTATTTATTGGAATCGTAGACTCTTTGAAGGAAAGTAATATTTCATCTTAATTTACAATCTCTTATTCATTAGACCAATCCTGAAAATAGTATAAGTGTACAATTAGTAGTGTTTCTGTATTGAGCCCACATATATAAAAAAATTAAATCCTGTGGCATTTTGTTCAGTGATACTTAGAAAGTATGATAGCACTGGATACATAGAGAGGATTCAGAGCACAGCTCCTTGTTTAGTGAATAATTATCATAATAATTATTTTCAATGCGTAGCACACAGGAAAATAGGTTTTTAGATGTAACATAGAAGCATTCTAGAGTTTATAAAACAATTACTGAAATTTATCTATTCTTTAGTATCCATTTTATCAAGTAAGTGAAATGTGGTGCTGTTGACAGGTAGTCAATATTTGACACTTTGGACAAACAGTATTTGTCTCAATTACCTGTTTATCTTGTCTGCCTGTCTTTTTTATGATCTATTTACTGAGGGGGGATATTTCATATTTAAATGACTGATGGAAAAAATCCTGCCACTTCTATCCAAACAAAAGATGTATTCAGAATCATACGACTTCTATATTTGGCACAGTTAACTATGTATTTTTGTGAATCACACAAAAGTCAGAATGATTATTAACCTATAAAATAAAGAGGCAAAAAGTGAGCTTTTTATTCCTTCATCATAACCTCAAGAGTCTTCAACAAAATTGGCAAAATCTAAAATATGACTGGCTTTTAAATGAGATGTATTTCCTTGATAAAGTAAGAAAGTATATTAAGAATCTCAGGCAACTGCCGGATGGCCTGACTCATTGGAAACGGCACATGAAAAAATTCAGAACAGAATATGTTTTAACCACACAAGAAAAAACAACGTGAAACTAAATGAAATTGTGCAGAAATTCTAAGAGGCAACTGATCTTTTCAAGAAACTGAGACGCAGGCACAATAATGCAAACCCCTGTTAGCAGGATTTTGGCTGTGAATGAAAGCTCTGCTTCTAAATGCACACAAAGAGAAGTGAGTCTTAGCCATTATTCAGCTCTCTTAAGCTCAGCTTTCCCACCATGGAAAGCACTGATGATAACATAATCCTTGAGCATGAATTAAGGAGGTCTCGTAAATACTGATTGCTGACAGGAGTGGGGGACTGAGACTGGGAATCCTTTTTCCACTCAGTGCTGGGAGCTGAAACAGTTCTTTAGATAATGTATTAGGGTTTTTTACTGTCCTGAAAATGACTTTTTTGGGGGGGCCTTTCTCTGATTCCCTAGCATAAGGTTACTTCTGGGTACCTCTGCAAGTTGGTTGGATATCAAATGAAGAATACATGTGACAGCTGTCTTGATGTGACAGGTCACGGGTCCCATCTACGGTGTTTTCTGTCTTTGTGTGCATCTCTACTTGTTAATATGACGAGTCACTTCATCCAATTTTCCCTCCCTGCAAAAAGGTCATATCTGCCTCAGTGCCCTGAAATTCTCTTCACTCTTCGAAGACTGTAATTTCAACATAGAAAACAAAGAATGTTTTATGGGGTGCTTGGATGGGATCATGTCAGATTTTCAAGAATAAGAGCTGCCACTCAGATTTAAGATAATGTAGAAGAAGGGAATTATTAAAATATTTGATTACCTAAAATTATTTAAACATTCAAATGTTTAAACAAATACATCTAATTGTTACAAATGATGATTACTTTTAATTTTAAAGAAAGTTGAGGTTAATGTTTAATTCAATATCATCTAAGATAAAATATTCTCAACCAGTATCAGACACACTAGGGCTACCATACAATTTTTATTACATTTACTGGAATAGATTGTTTTCCCTGCATTTATTAATACTTCAAAGAAAATTTTATGTATTTGATAGGGCTTTATTTTATTTAACATAGCTAGTGCTTCTCCGCTTTATGCTGCATTAAACTATTCACTGAAATATTTATAATACTCTGATATAAAAGTTTATGTATATTAACCTCTCAGAGAATCAGAAGTCAATATCCTCAGCAAATTTTAAGGTATATTACAGATTTATTTAAGCAAAATCTAACAACAATTTAAAAGTTAATTTGTCAAGTTGCATTGAATTCTTACTATCTTCGAATGTTTTGTCCACCCATTCTAGACAAATCAATGACAGCTCTTTCCTCTGTAATTTTTGATATGTCATATTTTTCTAAATTAAAATATACTTCACATACGTAGATATGTATGTATATAGAAGCTGTTGAACAAATGTTAAGAGAAGATTCCTAAGAGATATCTTCTATTATTATTTGTATTATCATCTATCACCCTCTGATTTTCTCTCTTATCCTCAGTTGTTCTGATTGAGCAGGCACTCTTAGTCATAATGAAAGCTTCTTCCCAATATTGATAAGCTGAGATTTCATTATTCGTATCCTTCTTTATGATCTATCTGTTCACAAGGGTAAATATTACAAGAGTAATTACTTTAAGCAGGACAGGATTTAAACTTACACGTCTTATAGAAAAGTTTAAAAATACTGCAATTAAAGTTCAGCGCTTTCAACAAGCAGATTTAAATTATAATAACAAAAGAAAAAGTTGCACAAATTTGCCCTTGATAAGAGCTCTGAGAACTCTATCACTCTCGAAGTATAATTCAGTGCAAATTTGTCTTTTATTACATTCTCTTGTATCTGGAAGGACTAGAAAACTGGCTTAGCTTACAAAAATGTTTATTGTGACCGAAGTGTAGTAGTTTCCTTTACTTACTCTCCACCTTCCCATGTGTGTGCATGTGTGTATATATATAAGCAAATAAAAAATCAAGAATTTATAGATGAAATATAATACCAAGGTCTGAACACTTGACCCATTGGTAGAGAAGCCAATGGCTTTATGGTTGGTGCAGGGCCCCCCCTGTTGGTGGGAGGCTGCAGTTAAAAGTAGCCTCAAACCTCTAATTGGTATTCATTATTCCTGCTTCTTTACTCTCTATAATCTTTCTATGTTCAACTATCCCCAAATTTGCTCTGATTTTTTCAGATGCAGTTTATCGTTTCCTTTCTAGCTTTATTTCTTGTTTACTAAATCATCCCTGTCAGAAGACAATACAGCCCCAGCATATATATCGTAATGATAAGAAAGTGGTAAGACAATAGTGTTTGGCTGGTTCTCATCAGGGTATGACTGCACACACAGGGAAAATGAATCCACTGACGGGTAAAATAAAAATTTTCTCTGGGAACACATAAAAATACTTGAAGAATTCCAAGCCTCTGTGTGTGTGCTGTGAATGTCTGTAATATTTCACAATGACTTCCTTTAGTTATTGTCATGCCATTGTTTTATTGAAATGTCTGTATCATTCTTTAGCCCCCTTCTCCAGCCTCTTTCTTTCACCTTCAAGATAAGATAAATAGAAAGATGTACAATTTAAACTAGTTAGTTGTTATACTTTTTACAAAATAAGACAAATAAAAAATACATCAAAAACTCTATGATATATGATGTAAATGTAGAACATGCTCAAATATACCACATGATTTTAGCCATGTGCCTTACTTATAAATACATGATACATATTTACAAAAAGAAATAAATTCAGAAAATTCCACACTGCTTAAATTCGATTTGAGTTGATGACAGCCATATTTATCTACTTAGCTTCTATCTCCTAGCAATTTGAGAATGGAGTTGATATTTTATTTGCTATGTTCTCACTTATAACCAAAACTTAGTAAACCTTTATACTCTGAGGCATGAATTACTAATATGATTAGAACTTTCATTTCATTGTGAAACAGAGTATGATTTTAAAAAATTATATTTAATTAAAGTTAGCTATGAATAGTATTAGAAGTATAAAACAACATTCATGCACAGTCACTATAATTATGGGGAAGCTTCAAGATTAAAATTATTTTAAAAAGGGATAAAGTAGTAACAGATCTGTATCAAAATAGTGGTTTAGAGAACTTATGAATGTTTGCCTTGCCATGTAATTTAACATCAAAAAGTACAATAGAACTTGGCATATTTTCTCAACATCAGAAAAAGAATTATTGTCTCAAATTATTTTATCATTGTTACAAGTTCTATAATATGATGATACTCTACTATGTGATAATACTCTAATATTTAGAGAGTGGATCATCTCTCTAATTATTTTAACAAATACACTGTGAAACTCTTCATTGATAGCTTTATATGAACATTTAGAGATTTGTCCTACGGCCCCCACATCACTCAACCTACTTACTCCCCAAGGCCTGCTTTCCATTTTAGAATTTATAGTAAGCTAAGCTGTTTAAGAAAGTCACAAGTAATAATCTACTGTTTTTCTAATCTATTCAAAGTGTCAACATACATTTCTTGGGTGATTTTTTATGATTTATTAAACAGAAAGAACAAAACCAGATTGCAGATATATTTTGTTTGTGCAAATCATGCCTTAAACATTTTCTTAAATTTAAATCAGGTTGTCCATGTTTGTTTTCTAAAACTTCTTGTTTTCAGCTGTACTGTCAGAAAATAACTACCTATATTTATTTCTACACCTCAGTGTTTACCTTAGTTCTACTATATTTTTCCTTCCTCTGAATCTTTATCAATGACAGGTTTATCCTTACAAATACATTGTAGAAAATACCACCACATATTATTAGCTTTTGGGTTAGTCCAACAGTGATTATATGGATTGGCGGCCCCTGTGACTGAAAGGAGTAGGGCACTGGCCCCATATACCGGAGGTGGTGGGTTCAAACCTGGCCCCTGCCAAAACTGCAAAAAACAAACAACAAAAAAAACAGTGATTGTATGGCCAACTATGCTGGATATGATGTTTGGTTTATCTTGAGGGTAAGGGAAACAGCTTTAATATTCCAAATTATGTAGGCTGAATTAGAAATTTAGGACCAGGGGCCACTGTGCCTCATGCCTGTAATTGTAGCACTCTGTGAGGCCAGACAGGTGGATTGCTTGAGTTCATGAGTTTGAGACCAGCCTGAACAAGAGTCTCTAAAAAATACCTATGCGTTCTGATGGGCACGTGTAGTCCCAGCTACTTGGGAGGTTGAGGCAAAGGGTTTTTTGAGCCCAAGAGTTTGAGATTGCTGTGAGCTATGATGCCACCGCACTCTACTCAGGGTTACAAAGTGAGATTCTGTCTCAAAAAAAAAAGAAAAGAAAAAAATAAATTTAGGATCAGGAAGGCAAAATGGAGTAGAGATTTTCTTAAATTTGTATATATTTATATCTATATAAATGTAAATATGTGTATATTAAGAATATACATATATACAAGAAAGTATATACATATATTAAAAAAACATTGTATATATTTAAAAGTAAATTAATAATCCCAGAATTTTCATTTTAGTCAGTTAACCACAATAAACCAAAATTCATGACAGATAACTTTATAGAGAAATTATAAATTAAAAAAAATTATCTAATATTTATATTAACGTATTGTAGAAAAGTAGAAGGTTCAAACAGTAGCCATTTTATGAAACCAAAGTAGATTAGTAGGTAGGTAGTAATATTAGAAGATAGTAATAGTAGATTGATTTCAAATTTAAAATAATGATATAAATTCTCTATTAATCACTTTAACCTATGATATTATATTCATTTATATTATTTTCACCTGCATCAGATATAAAACTTTAGAATAAAGCTAAAAATTTTAAGTGAAAAGCATAACATTTTCTAAATTGTACCATTTTTTAAACAAAGAAAATTCCCTAATCATGTGGGCTTTGAACACAGAATAGAATTATATATGTCAGTAGTAACAAATATTTATAATATTTTAGCTTGCAAATTATCATTTTAAGTGCAAAGTATAACTTTAAACTATTTACATATAGAATATGCACATATATTACATCATAACAGTTTTCTTTTATTTAATGTGAAATAATATACCACTGCTAATGTTCACTAAATGGTTCTTTCTTATTCTTTATAAAATATTAAGAACAATTTAAGTAATTCCGTTTAATGTTGAAATTCTAAAAAGCACATAGAATTTTAATAATCATTAAAAATTATTTTATACATTATTTATATCAATTTATGTACTCTCAAAACTCTAAACGTTTTCATTTTATCAGATTTTTGTTTGTGCTTCTCTATATTAGATTTATATAATTAATTATTTTAATTAATATTTCTTAACAAATACAATGGGTAAGAATAGCATTGTTTATTTTATTTATCCATTTTTCTAGGGCTAGCCATGTAAAGCAGTGGGAGTGGATAAGTAACAACGAAATCAGCAAGTGGCTGTGATCAAATTAGTTATAAACACCACTGAAATAGGACCAGTCATAGAACTGCATTATTTCTTAGTGTAATTAATAATTGTTGGCTTCTGGTGAATGTGTATGTGTGTGTGTATATATTTTATATATATATGCACATACACATACACATATAAACATCACTATTTCTTCCAGAATGCAATGTACGTAGTTTATATATTTCCCAAAGACACATTTTTCTTCTGCATTTCTGATTTATTTAAATAGCTCCCCTTATCTCAAGCCAATAAAATAGGAAATGTGCTCATGAGTGAGGGCCAAGAAGTCCATCTGTGTCTGTTCATTTCTGTGAACTATCAGCTCTTTAATTTCTGAAAATATTTTTTCATCTCAAGTTTGACTAACTGCTTCACTAAACAGACTGTTCCAACTAGTACTACCAGTAGATTATTTTCTTTTCTAAATCCCAGATGATCTTATTTTTAAAGAAACAAAACTATCTTCTTCCTTTAGCATCCAACAATTTTCCACTAGCTCTGAACCCCTCTTAATTTGTGGTAAATGCAATTAAATTATTCCTTATTGCCCCTGTTAGTAGAGATTTCCTAGAAATTATCATAATAATCATGTTTATTAAAAGTAATTTTCTAATCTGGGATATTTCAATAGAATCTTTCAAAATATTTGTCCTGAAACGCTACACTACATTGAAAACAGGGCCAATGATTCAGTCATTTTTATTAGTGATGCTTTAGCCCCTGTGTGAGACGTGGTAGCTATTTATTAATTGTTATTCAATACACAAGTTTTTTACTTTAAGTTTTGTTTTTCAATTCAAACATAACTTGTCACCACTTTTTGAAGAGAATAATTTTTATATTTGAAAACTCTGTATCTAGTGCTGTCATGCCTTAAATATGTGACTTCCAACTGTTACTACTATGTTCTTTTAACTACTTAATGCCTCAATTTTCTTATATACAAAATCAAAGCACTTTGTCATCTCAGAAGAATTTTATAGTGCTGTCCATAAGTTTTTTCTTAATTTGCTATAAATCATCTGCATCCATTAATTTTCTATGAACATTATATTCTTATTTCTATTAATATGATTCAGTTCATTGCTGTCTTTTCATTAGGAATGCTCTTGCCTGAATATCACACTCACTTTTTAAAGACCGTACGCTTTGCAAATTTTTAATTGAATCATAATAAATTTGTCTAATTATTCTTCATAATTATTTACTGTTTCCCCTCCCCTAAGTCCTATCATCTATTTTCTCCTCCTCTGACATTGCCACTGGTAACACTGACTTGTAGTTCCTGAAATTTTCACATAAATGTAACATACCAAAGACATTACAATACATAAAATGGTCAGAGCTTTCTAACATAGAGCTACAACAAACAACATTTTGGGAAATACAATGAATGTGAAAAAATGAATAAATCTTGCTAAAAAACAAAACAACAACAACAACAACAAAACACCTCCTATCAATGATTGGAGTGGTAAGAAGAGAAAGAACAGATTCCAGAATGTGCACTCCCACCTCTACAGAAGATGAAAAGGGAAGGGAAAGAAAATAACTTCAAATGAAAACAGTGAAAGGATGCCCATTAGATTAGAATCTGTGTACTGGCCTAACATATAAATGAGGGGCAAAGTGAAAAACTAAAGTAATCTTTAAGATACCAGATAGTATATGTATAATTCTATGTACCCAATAGTAAGGCATGCTACCAAGGTATCTTAAAGATTAAAAACGTTTTAAGAATTTCTAGGAGAACAGAATAAAAAAAAAAGATCAAAATTTAAGAACCTAATGTCTAAAATATTAATAAATATTATTAAGAAACAGATTCCTTATGTTAAAAAACATGATGTTAAGTGAGTATTATAGTTCTGCAGGTTAAAGACTTACGCTTTGAGCTTTGCTCACAATTGTGAAAATGTTCTGTCATCTGGTGGCTAAATTTTGCCTTCCTGCTAGGGGACTACTTGCTGTTAACTCTCTGTTCCACTCTCATGATTAAATATGAGCCTTTGTCAGGCCTCTGTAGTTCTTCAGATTTTAGTTTCTTCATTTACAGCGTTAGGCTTCAGAGATTATACGTTAAACACTTTTTTATCAGGCAGTATTGTAGAAATCTGTACAATGTTATTTTATGGGAAATAGTATGTGCATCTTTTTAAATTCAGACATAATAATTCACTTTTCTTGAATGTCTTTATGAATTTACATGATGCTTATAGACCATTCCTATTATTCCACTAATTTTTTTAGGATACAAAAGTACATGTTTATTTTATACTGGAGAGAGGGAAGAGAGTGAGGGGAAGAGATGAGAAAGAAAGAGAGCAAAGAGGAAGGAGTGAGAGGGGGGGACACTGGGGTGGGGAGAGAGAAAAGTGGAAAGACCCACAGGGCATCCCACAGAGAGAAAGGGAAATCACCCTATTCCACAAATTGAATTTGGTCTATTCAGAAGTTTTGCAAGAGCTTAAGACTTTGCATCATACAGTAACAAAGTTATGTCCTTATGCTTTACTAATATATATCTGATTTATATTCCTTAGCATTTTACATAGTTGCCACACTTATTTATAATGTAATTTTATATTATGATAATAGAATTTAAAAATATAGTCAGGTGATATTTTGAATTATATTCAGAAATGTCATTATCTTTACACTGCAAATCTCTGGTAATCCGTTGCCAATCATTTTTAAGACTTTAGTCACTTTATTGCTTTGTTCATTGTGCTTTGTGCCTTTGTTCACAAAACATTCACAATAACTATGCAAAGAATGTTTGGGTTTTTTAAAATAACAAATTAAATAAAGCAGGGCTCAGCGCCAGCCACATACAATAGAGCTGGCAGGTTCAAATCCAGCCCGGGCCTGCCAAAACAACAATGATAACTACAACCAAAAAATAGCTGGGCGCCACGGCGGGCGCCTTGTAGTCCCAGCTACTCGGGAGGCTGAGGCAAGAGAATCGCGTAAGCCCAGGAGTTGGAGGTTTCTGTGAGCTGTGATGCCATCGCACTCTACCCAGGGCAACAGCCTGAGGCTCTGTCTCAATAAATAAATAAATAAATAAATAAAAATTTAAAAAGCAACCAAAATAAATTGATTGTTTGCTGTGCTACCACATCCTAGTATGGACTAATATTCATTATGTCAGAAAATCAGATCTCAAGTCGGTAACAGGTGGGTAATCGAAGCAGAAATTACCAGTGGATTTGCTGTTTGTTGTAGTCTGGCATATAGTTTTTAGATGCTTTCCACACAAACACATCATTAGGATGACGTGTTCGATAAGTGGTGCTGGGCACTGAAACGTCATTCGTTCTTTCTAACTTCTTGAGCCTGCTTTGCACATTTCATGCTTTTGTTGGAGTTCTTATCCTTTCTGTCTTTTAGACTGCCTCCTCTGGACCGACCAATTCATTAGTATCTGTGCCTTGCCATGTACATTTGTCTTTTTCCCTATTAAATTTTAAATCCCTCTATTTACACTGAACACACATTAAGTTTGAGTTTCTCCACATTTTCTTAATCAGACTGGGTACTCAAAAATTTGAGAGTAAGTGATTTTTTAAGTCTCTGGAATGCATAGTCTTTTATCCTAAGGTTAAACACACACATACACACACACATTCATGCATAAGATCTTGCTTTATGGTGAAAATTCACGAGTTAAAGGATGTGGGAAAGCCTTTCCCTGCAAAGGGGCTTTAAAATAACTATGTTGAAAATGAAAAGAAAAATTGTAGCTTCTTACAACAAATCGAAATTTTGAAATAATTTGTTTTATTATGTAATGAGTTCTAAATATGTTTTTATATTGAAGTTTAAAAAATCAAAATTATTTTAGTTGCTTTATTTTATAATAAAAATCACTTTCATCATTTGGAATATTTGTCCACAAAACTTTCATTGCCATAAGTAATACTTACAAATCTCCAATGATTTTATACAATCTCAATCTGGGTCTAAATTAAAATAGGCTTAACATATATTATTTTATGATTACAAACTAGTAATACACATTCATTAATTTTAAAAAACAAAAAACATTTGGTCAAATTGTGGGAAAATAATTCTTATTTATGAAGTTTTTCCTCTAACAACGTATCTTATTTGAACTAATCTAAGACCTAAGCGATCATAAAGTTACCACTGAATATTTAGTGGTAAATATTCATTAGAAAATATTCTTTTCTAATTAGCTATAAATGAGACTGTATAAGAGGAATCATATGGATGCTAACAAAAGATTAACTTGAGTGAATGCCTTGCAGGATAGATTGCATAATATTTTGATAACTGCCTTCATTCTAAGATGAGCTATTCAAAATTGCTATCTGTCCAACTTGCTCAAAATGAGCACACTGGAAGCATGCAGATAAAATTGTTACTTATCCCGAGACGTGTCATTTTAATATCAGTATAGTAAAGTTTTAGACACTCTAATCTCATATATGCTGGCTGGCTTTGTTACTCTTCTTCTGGCTTTTTGTACTTATAGTATATGTAATCCAGAGAAGTAGAACATTAATAATTATCATTTATGTTGTCTTAATATGTAAATGAGTTTTAAAATGCAATGACTTCCTTTCAGCCCTGTTTATACAGTTTTTGTTGTAAGCCTTACAAGTAAGACTCTAACAGAAAAGGTCATAACCTTAATAATACGTGGCTTCAAATGTGGTCCAAACTAAAATGCACAGAATTCATCTACCTCAAATGGTGATCGTTTATAAAAAGAGATAATTTCATTTTTGTAATAAACACAAAATAGATTATTCTTTGTAAAATATTTCCTCTCATAACACAGAAGGTAATAATAATAAAACTAAAGTTTATGCTTGCTTCCAGATCATAATTTATAGTATCAAAAAGAAGCTTATGTGCTAGTTTTGAGGGGTTATTTCCAACTTTCTAATTGCTTTGTAAATTTTTTTGCATCTAAGAAAATATTTTCCTAAATATTCAATGATAAATTTCTGATAATTTAATAACAAAACTTGATTTTCTAACCAAGTTTACCAATAACTCATAATGGGTCATGCTTACATCAGATTTTTTAAAGGGAATTAAATTTTTTCAATTCCAAAATTAAACTTTAATTTACATACTCAGTGTATGTACTTTCAGAAAAGAAGTATTAAAAATTGAAGCAATTATATTAAGATAGTTCTTAAAAACATTGAAGTGTTAAGTAACTTATACAAAGCACTAAGTTATAAATTGTCATTTAAATAGATGAGATAGAATCTCATATTTCCATATACATCAGCAAAATGAACCCTGATAATAATTCCATGAATAATAGGGGGAGTATAGAAGCTTAGTCTTGTTACAAGTGACTTAATGTGTATGGAATATATATAATGAAGACAAAAAATTAAAATGAACTTATACATTAAAGTAATGTTTCCCACCTTTGATTCAGAAGATTAAGTGATTTGTTACTAATAGAGAAATAAAATAAGAACTAATAGATTAACAGACGTTGGGACAAATCTGAGTTTGCTTATGTTTGATTAAGTTTCCTGCATCATATTTCTTTATTGAAAGACTTTTGAGAGCCTTTAATTTGTTAATAGTGAATACCCAAGTGGAGCTTTAATACATAGTTATCCTAAGATAACTATCTCCATAGTTAATTAGAGATTTTTTTTCTTCTAGATACAGTTTAGTAACTGATGTATTGTAAAAGCTGTCCTAAGATATACTAAAATACATTTATATTGTATAAGCATCAGGTAGGGTACCACACTTAAGAATTACTTTTTGCTCCATCTTTAAGGTGTTAGAAAAGTTGGAGAAAACACTGATGTATTTGAATATCTCACATTAAAAAAATTAGTTATTTTCTACATTATAAAAAATTTATATTTTGATAGCACCATTGAAGATGCTAGAGTAACAACTTGCTTCATAAAACACATAAAACTCGTTTGCTAAGTTCATATCTCAAGAACATAAGCGGAATCAGAGATAAAATACAATAGACCTCTAAAATCCAAAATAGTTGCACTTGCTTTATACACAGAGTGGCCATAAAGTTCCTCGGCACTTTTACATCACACATTATTTTAAATTGCACATTAACTTTATGGCCACCCCGTATATAGATTTTTAAAGTTTCATTAGCTCATTTAAAAAAAAAACTTATGGTTTATAATAATGAACAAGAAGGGAGTAGCCAGGCTGTTTAGAGACAAGAATTCTCTAACAACTCCACAACAAAGAAAGAAACAGAACCTTGGAAATGGCATGTGAAATAAAAAAATTAGGGATGTTTGCGTATGTGATGAAACATTACTTCACAATGAATCCCAGGGGCAGCCACTGCCAATAACATATCAAATCACATCATTTTCTTGCTTACGAGAGAACTTGAGTGGCATCACACTCAGATTAACAGAAGGTGCTTCTTCAGCCTCTCTTGAAGTTAGGGATGTCTAAGTCATCCAAATAATTCTAATCAATAAGATAGATAGAGGGGAAGCATTTCCTTTCAGAGTAAACAGGTAGTAATTTTATCTTTTCGCTCTTCTCCTTACTCCCTTCTTTCTGACTTGAGTTATAGTTACAAGGACACCTTGGATTGCAGAGACATCTTGCAACCATAGAATTATAGTCTCACTCTAAGATCTGTATAGCAGGTGCCAGGTTCCTTGATAATACCTTTCAACAGCTGTTTCAATTTGCTCTAATTCAAGACCAGGAAAACATCCATCCCCTATGGATGTAAGCAACTGTTTTGTCAAGTTTTCCATTACTCATAAGGGAGCCTGTTCCTGCTGGTAGAGGCTCTGAGCTAATTACTGGATTCTCAGAGGACACTAATTCATAATATAGTTTATAATATTGTTTATGATATTGTTACTAAATGATCTCCGAAAGTTCTATTCCTTTTAGAATTTTCAGTTAACAATTGTAAGCACAAAAGGCTCCATCATGATTAAACATTTTCTATGTAAAGAGTTAAATTTTTCCAATGGAGTGCTTTAAAAACTCAGTAATTCAGAAAATATCAATATTCACAATGACTCATTTCCTGAGATGATCATATTGCTAAAGTTTTCCTGGTATAGTAATAAATATGTGATTTACTTAAAAATGTTATGCTAATTGCTCAGGTAATAGATTACGTTTTGGAACAAGAAGATAAATTGGCATTTACTTTAAGTTTAGAATTACTTCAGAAGTTTGATGTGTTTTAATAAAAACTCCACTCTTTCCCTTTGCTTTCAAGGCTCCACATTCTTGCTATCATCATCCACACACCATTCTTCATGTATTCCATACAACTATCTAGAAACACATTGCCCCTAGACTACCTGCCTACACTTTTATAATCTATTAGCTTTTCTCTTCTCTTCAATCTTATTATGTAGTGGAGCCTGCTTATGCTGCCTTGTAAGAAACAGTTTCCCATCTATCTTGCCAGCCCATAATTCAGTAACACTACATTGGTAGCCTGATAGTGACCACAGTGAGAATATTAAAACCATGGAAATTAGCAAATGCTACAACTAAGAGACTCTTTCACTGCCATATCCAGTTAAACGATTGCCAATACATCAATGAAAAATACATGTTATTTATGATAAATTTTTGTGCTGATTGTATATATTATTCTTTATTTACCTTCACACTATTTAACTGGTAGTTTTAACACCATGAAGTCACCAGATCTACACAGTGAAGTAAAGGATTATCTGTGCATAAAGATTTTAATAATATGTTATTGAACATATTATCTAGTAGATTTCAATGGATTGAAAGGGCTTAATGAAATGACAATGGTCAGCTCCACTGATTTGTAATGTATTAATGAAAATGAATATAAATAAATGATGGCTAACTTTGTTAGACATATAATCTAAAGAAAAATAAACATGATTTAGGCTACAAATGAATAACTAAAAACTAAAAATAATGAGCATCTTCAAATCGTATGACTTCTTTCTGACTCATTTAAAATTTAAATTTGAAGTATAAAATTAGCTTCATAAATAAGATAGTGACAAATTCTTATGACCTAATCTTACCCTAAGAAATATTATTTGATTAGGTAAATTCATAATGGCAACATGTAATTTACTTAAATTAATCTGAAAATTTCTTATTATGAGTATATTATGCTATGGGATCATTATGGTATTAAAGATAACTATTTATAGATCATTTAAAAATTTTTGGAGTAAAGCTATAATATTGGTTGTCATAAAATTTAGGCAATTTTACAAATGTTAAAATAAAAGAAAAATGTAATTTTACAGTCAGACCTGAAATCTATTTTTAAAAATTATATAATGGCTATTTTGTAGTCCCATTAGATGACTACCAAAACTATTTTTTTCTGAACACCCAATTGTCCAATGAAATTGCATTAAGAGTGGCTTTAAATTGAGAATAATAAAGAAAATGGCTCACATATCAGTGTTGCAAAGAAAACATAAATTTGTCCTATAAATTCTCACCAACATAACTATTTGCAATTGAAGTACCAAAAATTAGAAGTAGGTATATTAAAAAAATTCTCAGCATAATTAACATTTGAAAGAATTTTCTCTTAAAATTATAAGTCAGAAGCAAATGTTTAGCTTGCAGTATACACTTGCTCAGCGTTTGAAAAGCACTTAAGTTCAGAATTAAAAGGCTCAAGAAAGACTGTAATCATACCAGTCATACCAGAAGGCCATTTGGTTTTGAATAGCAAAAAATGAAATATACCAGGCTTTTATTTAAAAAGCAAACACTCAATAAGTAAATAATATTATCAGCAAGAAATTGAAATTAGCATTAGAAGGGCAGCATTTGATTTTCTAAAATTTAAATTGATTTAACAAATATGTGATTATAGCAAACTTCAGCTACCATAAATATTCAAGACATATAATTTTTTAAATTAGAAATATTACCTATAAAATTTATTTTTAAACATATTTCAGAAAGCTTAATAACTTTGGGGCTACTTTTCCAATTAAAAAGGTTGGAAATGTCTTTTGAAAATATGGACATGCTATTATTATTTCAAATGAATCAATAAAATATTTAAAAATTATATGTATAAACTGAATATAGAATTTAGTACCTAAAATAACTGAATCATCATTCATTAATTTTATTTTCAAGTAAAATATTCAAATTAATAACTATCAAAATAAGTATGTTTTAAGTTCATGACATGTGGAAGATTGAAAATGTTTGTAATATCTTCCTCATTAAAAATAAATTGAAGGCTTACTTGAAAATAGGTAGTAATATAAACATTTTGAAATTGGCATACATTTCCCTGAGTGTGAATCTCCTTTTGCCATCTCCAGCTACAAGCGAAAGTATTACTATTTCCAAGTTTTCTTTTTTTAATTCACTTCATTAATACCAGTTTCCAAAACATATTTTCAGTCTAGTGAATTGCTGAATTTATATTGAAATACACCTCCCAGCACCCCGCATTCTCAATACCAATAATAGTAAGGGAAGTAGGGAAACACTTACCTAATTTTATTATGTTAAAATATAATATTCAGGTGCATATTCTGAACCAACTTAGATGACAGTTGTAGCCCTATTCTGTTTATAATGTTTATCATGCCAGTAACATTCCAAACCTAAAATTTCACCTTTGCTTCAAATATCAAGTCCATCCACTTAATAGGAACATTTATTGTGAATTCATTTGCTTTGTTTTATCATCTCAGGTATAATCAGGAGCACAAGATAATGGGAAGGTTTTAAAATGATTAATTTAGTATTATACATTTCTCCTAAAGAAGCATGTAACTATATTATATCTAAGCTGGGAAAATGGAAAATCACCCTCTATATAAGTTAGAAAGTATTAGAACTAAATCTATTTCAACCAATGTGCATTACATAAAATAGAAAGAATCACTATAGATGTGTAAAAGACTTCATTGATAAAAGGAATGTCTCACATTCTATTAATTTCTGAGCTTCCAAACAAAATTTCAAACATAAATATAAAAACAAACAAATTTCTAACAGAGATAACTTTATTCATAGTGTTGCTTATTACGTAAAAATTAACTGGAAGCATTTAAAACTATAGGTATTAAAGATCAAAAGAAGAGTTTCTGGTGGTAATTTTTTTACTAATTCTATTTATATACAAATTAGATCCAATCAAGCTCTTTCTGTCCAAGTATATTGAAATTCTTTGCTATTTAGAAGAATCATGATAAATTTCCTTACAGAAAAATATTTCTCCCTTTCTAAATATATATACCCAACAGGATTGATATGAAAACAGTTTAACTTGAATGATGTAATTATGTAATGGAATGTAAAAAAATTATAGTAATTAAGGTGTTGTGACATGCTCTAATGAATGAAGTTACACTGGTTGATGATACTATATCTCCTACTCATTAATTATTTGGATAGAGTGCACATTTTATTTATTATGAAAAAATAAAGTCATATATTAACAGTAAAATTTTATCTATGCATTTTCACATCTATGAATTATAAAAAAAATCAAAACAGTACCAAAATCAAGTGAGTCTCCAGGAAATTTCATAGTGTGTTTCTATGAATCTAATATATTTCAGGGAAAAAGTGTTAGCATTCCCAAAGAATAGGTCTATAACACAAATCTGCATTTGTCTCCTGTCCTGAAGCTCAATTCGTTGGAAATAATATCTAAGGCTTTTCATTTGTTGACTAAAGAGAAAGACATATTTTTTAATTAAGCAATTTTTCAAGGAATTATCTCTTGCAGAAAATAATATACTGTTATATAGTAAAAAAAATTAAAAGCATTTTTAAATATAAAAAATGTAGTCAAGGCCTATTTTTAAAATAATTTTAGAAAGAAATAGTAGAAGGTAAATTTAAGATGATAGTCGAAAAGGACAAAGTGATACAAGTTCCTTTTCTAAATAGGTTTTGTGATTTCTTCTAAGTTTGTTTCTTTTCTTTCCTTCCCCTAATAAAGTCCAGTTAAGAATTATAACAATAATGGCATTAAACAAAGAGAAAACAACTCTAATCTCACTTGTGGTGGGGGAGGGGGTTTGAAGCTGCTGTAGAAGTATTCATTCCTTAAATAAAATCATAAAATAACACAGTTGCTTGAATTAATCTCTCTCTAGTTCTCAAATATGACCTGTCTGTTATTGACATGCCATATATATATATATATATATATATATATATTCGTTTTCTTTCTTTTCTCTCTTAATAGCTTCCATTACCTGACCCATCACTTCAGTACAAACTATATAGAGAAACATCTATCTGAAAGAACTCTTACAACAAAGGATTTATAGCAAAAGAACAACTTTATCCAAGCAAAAATGTTACTAATTTGTCATGTTTGCCATTAAAAAAAAATTAAGCTATTTCTCTACATTTCTCAAGACAATTACTTTTTATGAGCACAGTATTCTTGTACAGTACAAAGCCATGGAAAAGAGAAAAAAAGAAAAACCTAGTGAATATTTCTTTATTTCCTCATTATCTTTCTTTCATTGGCTTCCTGCACAGAAACCACTGTATCAAGGTAAATGTTCACATAAAAGCTTTGGTCCCTCTTGACTAGACACTGCAGATAAAAACAGTTCATAGAGAACACCATCAAAGAAAAACAGAGCCAGTGACTTTCCTGGGTAATTTCAGACTGAGAAATCTTTCTTAGGTTTACTGAAAAATCTCTCCCAAAGTCTAAGGAGACAATTTTTCCAATGGCTGTATAAAAGGAAATGTGGCTTTGTTTTGAGAATGATCACAGACAAACCAAGCTGATTCCTTACAAGCAATTCTTATGGAAAATGTGGTTATCTAGAAACCACAAAACATGAAAAAAAAAATAAGTGACTCCCTTGGTGAGGATGCTTGGTTCTCCTTATCTGGTCTGTTCTTAACAGACACTTCAAATAATTTTTTTTTAATGGTCTAAAGCGAGAAAAAAGAAAAACAGTAGAAAGAATACATAAAAACTGAGAAACAAGAGACAAGCCGTTGATGGTATTTGTCTTGTCCTATGAGCTTCTCAACTTGAATTAGCTCGTTGTAAAATGTGTAACACTTTGGTGCAAACTGCCACAGAAGCTTTTATATTCTACAAATATTAAAAATATATTAATTTTTATAGGGATTCTGCTTCTTATCGGGAGATATGTGTGCATCTGTGTGCACACATGTGTGTATAAAACATACTCTGTAAAGTACTCATTAAGAACAAAGGTGCCATTTTGGGTAGAAACTATATAATTTAATAAGCATTAAACTTCAACTTTTTAACATTCTTGAATTTCTTCTCTCTCATTTTTTATTTCTATCTCATTCATTCATTTCTTCTTCTCTCATTTAATTCTTTAATTTGTAGAGATGAGGCCAATGCTATTTTGCCCAAGCTGCTCTCAAACCTGGCATTAAATAATCCTCCTGCCTCAGCCTCCAAAAGTGCTAAAGATTATAGGCACAATCCACTATACCTAGCTATTGAGTTTCTTAATGTCTCCCTAACATTGTAAAATGTTATAATGAGCTTCTGTGATTTACTGAGCCAAATATTATGGAATTTCTAAATGTAAACAAATCATCATAGGATGATCATGGATCTCATAAAGCTCAGTGGGCAAAATATTTATTGAGTGGAGACACTTACAATGACTAGAGAGAGGGGGGCAGCGTTTGCTTCCAGGAGCCTTTGTATTCAATTCTGTTGATGAAGGCAAGGAAAGACATAGAAGGAGGTAATTTATCCACAGACTTTGAGAAATGAAAATGGGCTATCAATGCTCTTGCATTTATACTTGTATGGACCTAACAATCAAGAAAAAAATCATTACATGAAAAAATAATTTGAAAAAAAGATGTAGAAACTTCTAAAAGATACTCAAACTTAGTTATCCTTAAAAGAAAATGTCAACAAGTATTTGATAACAGAAAATTGCAGGAAAAGTGCATTCATTTTTATTTTTCTTTCTCTTACTCAATTTTTTTTCAAACCGTTAATCTTGTAAATGTTTAGCATAATTATAGAATGGAGAGTTGGAAAATACCTTCATTTATCCTCTGATGATTAGCCCTAGACAGATAATTTCAGTCAAGATCTCGACTGCTTTAATTATCTAGACATCAGATTTACCATAACTGAAAAGAAGTCATTTATTCACCGTGGCTTCAATGGTTTGGTTCCACTAATGACACAAACTAAGTATTTTGAGGGGGTTGGTGACTCCATAAATATTTTGCAACCATGCACATTATTGAAACTACTAAAAATAGTTAAAATAATAATTATTTAAATAATCTATTTAAAATAGATTTACCAAGTAACAATTGAGAAAAAAAAAATCTTTAAGGCAGAAGTAGCCTCATCTCCTGTGGAAACCTTTTAGTCCTCAGTTTGAAAGTATATTTAATTTTAATCAATGTTGGTATTTGGGTCCCTAACTTATATATTTGTTAATATGTAATTTTTAACAATCATTCTCAGATATGTGACAGGCATATTAGCAGAAGAGAAATTACTTAAAATCAAATTTTCAATAAATTATAAGAAAATTGCTTAACGGGAAGACAACAAATGGGCTTCCCTGTAATTTAATTCCATTAAAAAGTATGACATTTTTTAAAAAGTAAAATACATCTAAAATTATATTATGAAAAAGTAAAATTGAAATGATGTTTTCAGTAAGAAACCATTGGCACATTGGTGGCAAGGGCGCATGACAAAATTGGCATTTCACTTTAAGTGACAACGGTCGTTTTGACAGCAAATTAGTTTAACATTGAACATCCCACCAAAACAGTTATCCAGCTTTAAGTCCATAATAATTCATTGTTGCCCTTCACTGTACATTAAATGTCACCCATCATCTTGACAGCAATGAAGCTGTTACACACTAGTGAGGAGTTAAGATCAAAGCTGTTAATACAAGCACTTTGGATATGCTTTCCTAAGGTGAGTTAAACCATTGAAAATGCTTTTTTAAAAGAAAATCTTTAACTCTAAGCTCCAAGAGAAAAACATAATATTTTTTAAAATAAAAAGACTCCCAGTAAGACTGTAGCATTGTCATCTTGTGACCACAGACCATGGTAGACCAACACATATGTCAAGACGATCTGGTGGTCACTGAAATAACAAAGCATTAAACAGATTCTAGGGACACCAACCCCGGCTGCCTAATCCACAAGTACTTAGGTAATGTCCTAATAATCTGAAATTCATGCAAGGCAAGTAAACACAAACACGCATAAGACATTACTCTCATATATTCCTTAAGGTTTAGAAAAATGAATGGTCTATATCTAACACACTGAGTTCTCTTTGCTTTCCTAACCCAAATGTCCAGATTAGTTAATATTGCTCGGCTTCCTTTACACTTTTTTCTATAGTTGACCACATTTTTCCCATTTAAGTCGCCTAAGAAATTTTTGCATAATAATATTGTTAGTGTAAAATTTGGTACAATATTATTTTTTCTTCTTTAAAATTTATTTGCATTTAATCTTAAAATACCAATATCAGTGTAAAATCTGCAGTATTTGTATAAGCTTAGTGAACAATTATTAAGGTTACATCAATCCTGTTGGAGGAAAATGTCTATACCATTATTGCCTACTTTTAGGTTAGGTCCTCAGTTATTCATCTCTGTACACCAAACTATGAAAACTCCTAGAACCAGATTTACACACTTAATCTCAGAACAGCTCCATCATCATGGAGATGTTACGGTTAAAAGAAAAACAAATTTGCTAATATATATGTGAATGTAAATTGACTCATTTTATAAACAGTATGTTTTGTATCAATAGTCTCATTTAAAGAAATATTTGAAGCAAGGTGAAAAATATATCTTATTGTCAGTATAAGGGGTGGCTGCCCTAGCCAGATTTTTTCATATGACTGCCATTTCCATAATAATATACCTAGGTCAAAGAAAATGAGACAAGGAAAACAGAAAAGATTCAGAGATAAATCTAATTTAAGCTCATTCTGGACAAAATTTCTTCCTAACTACCAGCCAAAAGCTATTGCTAGAATACTGGGATAAGGTCATTCTATGTCTAGAACACACTATCCCAGGTACATCTTTGCTCTAAATAAGAGTTCTCAGTAATTTACATAAGCATGCTGGTTATGTGTATGCTATAAATGCTAATACGATTGATAGCAAAAAAAACCCATACAAACCCATACCTATACAAAAAAAAAAAACTATATGTCTCATTCTTAATATTAAATATATTTAAAACATTTTGTTAAATATTCTTAGATGTTTTTTAGTAATGATGAGGAAAAAAAATTTAAAGACATCTCCAGAACTATCTAATTTTAAATATGGTTTAAAAAATATAAATTATTTAATTAGATCTTCAGATCTTCTTTAGATCTTTTAATTAAACATAAATTATTTTATTAGATCTTATTTTATTAGTATTATTAATACTATGGTGGAGTAGATAGTCAATGTACTTCTAATCTAGAATTCTAGTGACAACTAACAATCTTCCAAATTATCTATTTCTTTAATAGTTGTATGTTTCTCACCAGTTAAATAAATATTAAAAGCTACTTTTAAGGAAAAGACATTTAATATCTTGGATAACTCAAATATCTCCATAAATTTACTTAAAAATATAGATATATATTGTCATATATATGCACTGATTATACGTTTATTAGTGAAAAGACCATATCCAGTTGTATATATTCTTGAAGTTGAGCATGTGGTCCAAATTTATAGGACATTATATGTACCCAATAGATGTGTATTGAGTAAAATAACAGATAACAGGCAAAGAGATTTTTAATATTTTATGGTACCTGAATTAACAGTGCTTACTAGACATTCAGAAAATATTTGAGTAATTGAGTTGATTGATGGAATGATCAAAGTAGAAACAGAAAATTAATTGAAGCTGCATATAGCTTGGTAGATAGAAAGCTGTAAAACAATAATTGTAACAATAATGACAAAAACAGAAAATGACCCCAAAAAAGTAAAAAATAATAATGATTAAGCATTTTGACAATACTTAAATCACTTATTATATTTTACTTTTGAGATAAACTGTTTTCATTCTTAAGTAGGTATTACATAAATCCCTAAAATTCCATATGGTATAGTTTCTAATAGCTAATAAACATAATTTATGTTAATTGAAGCAAGAGTTATTTTAGACATTTGTTTCTATGATTTTCAATGAAAACGAAACGTATTTAAGAAATTTTTAAGAACATAATGTCTTTCTTTTCTCTGTAATTATTATGGAGATAGAGAATAGAAATATACATCTTTACTGGGATATCAACAATGATGCCAATAGTTCCTCAGAGATCTTTATGTGACATGAAACATAATTTGTACGATAGGTAAAACCTAAATACTAAATGTAGCATTAAATAAACATATTTTAAATTCTAACAAACAATTGTGATTCTATTTAAATTAGAAAGAAAATTAAGCTCTACAATTGAAACTTGAACATTTTATCTACCTGTTACAAGGTCAACCTACGCTATGATGTCAGCACAGATTTTATTTACCCAAATTCGTTTAAGTTTGGATTTTCACATTAATATTTAAATTGTATTCAAAGATTTTTCGTTTAATATCAGTTTTCAGTTTTTAATATTTTTAAATTTGGAGATATTTTTAAACAAGATTATTTTAATATTGAAAATTGAACAAAATATTCTGAGAAAATATGTGAAACATTTTTTCTCACCTATGTGTTACCTTACTAAAAATGTCTTTTTTTTACTTAATATTGATTATCTAAAAGTATTTATTATTTAATGATAAATGAACATTGTACACTTAAGTTTTTAAGTATGAAACAGTTTGTTTTCACATTATTTAATAAGACCATTTTCATATCTACTCATTTAATAAGTAATAACAAAATCTAACATTTTAAAATTTAAAGGCACTAAAAGATATTATGATGGCTGATGCTATGTTCTCAAATAAGATGACTCGGGTGCATTTTTTGTGTGTAAAATCAATACCAGTTGCTATAATTATACAGATACCATCATGATGATTTACCAAGATAAGAGTTATAGAGATACTTGAAAAGTTAGATGAGTTGCATACACATACCATATGCCTCTATTTGCAAATGTACGTTTTAAGCTGGAAAAGAATCCAGATGTTTTGTTATTTGCTTTAAATTTAATTTAAAAAGATTTCTAACATAAATTCGAGATAAACCAAGAGTTTGTGCTTAAGCTCTTCAGGAAACTCCTGTTAGATACACTGCAGCACAGTTAATTCTCACACAATAGCCTCAGAATTGTTTCACAACACTTTCCTCTTGACTTTATTTACATCTTTCCTGGGAACTTTTATTAATTTGATTAAGAAGAATAGGGGTACATGTAAACATCAAGGAAGGCTTGGGTGGTGCCTGTGGCTCAAGGAGTAGGGCGCTGGCCCCATATACCAGGAGTGGTGAGTTCAAATCCAGCCCTGGCCAAAACTGTAAAAGGAAAAAAAGAAAGGCTTTTCTATACTTTGGAATATTTATTTTTCCAAGTGCCCTGTGGGCTCATGGAAGAGCTTTCTAGCCACTGAATGACCCTTGAACTTGTCTCTTCAAACCCATATAATAAAATAGGTGGCTGTATTGGCCACTAAAAATATGTATATATAATTGGTTCAGGGATGCTCAGAAATGAGAAGGCTATTTAATATAGAGTATATAAAAAAGCTGGAGCTAAAAGTTACGAACTTTGCACTCCAAATTTTTATTTTGGCAGCAAGAACATCAAACGTCAAATAAAATTTTTACAACCCTACCACACAGTTTCAAATGCTACTGGCCTGAAGGGGCAATGGAAAATAATTGCTTCCAGGACTCAAGTCTTAATATTTTTACCATAATTTGGTAAAAAATGATAAATTTTTATAATACTTTGATATAAGTATATCAAAAATATCTACGTGTAAATATATAAAAATATATAAAATACTATGCTAAGTTTATAATTGATTTTATTTCTTTTTTAAATAAATGAACTAAGCTTTTTTTATAGATAGAAAAAAATGACATAACTTCATTGGGAAAAGAATTAGTTTGAGGAAGAACAAATATCCTTAATGATAAATTGATCAAAGGAATCTACATAGTGTAATTTTAAAGACAACTGCACATTTAATTTTGATTATAGGGTGCAAAAACATACATATAATTATACATTATAAGAATTTTTTCTTAACATAAAAATTGTATTTAGAATTATAATTCCTTTTGGATTCATAGTTATCTTTTAGGTATCTAATAAAATTTAAAGTTCAAATATAATGAACTTTAATGAACATAAATGAACATATAATGTTCAGTGTTGTTAGAGTAACAATAGAGTTTTGAATCCTGAGCCATTACGCTAATCGTCTATTCAGAAAAAGCAAAAGAAAAGTAAATCACACTAAAATGATCTATTAATTCAAAGTTTGACTGAGGTAAGCATAAATGAAAGTTGAGTGAGATAAGCATAAACGAAAATGATGAAAATTTTTCATGTCCAAGAATAAGAATTATGTCGCAAAATCAACAGATTAATTAAGCTGTATCATAGATTTTGAAGTCCATTAAAATAATATAAAACTATGCATATTTCAGTTAAACATTTGATTTTCTGATCTTATGACTTGAAACATAACTCTATATGTCAACAACAATAAGGCACTTTTGTAATGATGTTTATTCTATTAAAAAAATTTATAAAAAATTTTTATAAATTATAAAATTATTATTTATAGAGGCGGCACCTGTGGCTCAAGGAGTATGGCACTGGCCTCATATACCGGGGGTGGTGGGTTTGAATCCAGCCCCAGCCAAAACTGCAAAAAAAAAAAAAAAAAAAGAAGAAGAAAAAGTTTTTCTGGGTGGCACCTGTGGCTGAAAGGTGTAAGGTGGTGCCGGCCGCATATACTAGAGGTGGCAGGTTCAAACCCAGCCCCAGCCCAAAAATACGAAACAAAAAAAGAAACCATGATAATCTTCGTGTGCATAGAATGTTCACTGTAAATTAGCCTTGTGTTCCTTTTTTAAAAGTCTCTTTTTAAATATTACTACTTTGGTTTTTCTTATGATTGAATTATTAATTGAAGTTAGCAAAACATGCTATTTTGATTTAGGTTTGACAGAAATCTTTAAAATCAGGCAATGATTCGTTTAAGACAGTGACTTGGTCTCTTTTTAGATTTTGAACGAGAAAACAGTAAATCCTACCACAGTAATAGCTTACGGACACAACCAGCATGCTTTCTGCCCAAAAGGGCAGCAGAACATTTTAAGAAGTGGACGTGACTTTAAAAGTTCATTGTTCTCCAGCACCCCGTGGTAAATAAAGAACAGAAAAAGTAAAATTGTGACTTTTGACAATTATTAGGTAGGTAAAGAAGGTAACAATTGCCAAAAAAATCACAAAAGTGAGCATGTTACCTGGCTATGACAAAGAGCACACAACTGACACCCAAGTAAGCCAGCAGAATATACATCCAGATATCAGGGGAGAGAGGATTCAGGAAGGAGAAGACGCCGGGGTTTGTACCATTGGGCTTGCGGTACAAAATACTTATTCCAAGGGTCATAAAGGGCTTGGAAAAGTCGATGACCTTCTCTCGAACATAGGTAATAGCCAGGGGAGCAACGGCAAGGTCAGCTTTCTGCAGAGAAAAACATCAAAAAGAAAAAGAGAAAAGGAAAATTTGTTTTAAGTCACAAGAGAAAAAAATCAGTAAAATAAAGCAAAGGCTTTACACTTGAAAATTGCAGTAATGATTATGCCCGAATTTAGAGCATTCTTTCACCCTGAAGTAGAGCATCCGATTTACTCTCCTAATCATTTCCATGTGCAGCACTTGTCATAAGAAGATAGAGAATAAATGAAAGAGTGAAAAGAACTTTTGCACATTCAGTACACAAATCCAGCTACTAAGCCTCCTCATAACTGCTTTTATTTTAAACTTTAAAAATGTATTTGATGTCAGTTATAATTTTCTAAAAACATCAGTCAAATTCAAATAGTAAAAATCACCACATATAATTATTTAGATAAAAATGATGCCTTTTTTAGGTTTGCCAGAAATCTTAATGATCAGGCAATGATTTGTTTAAACATTTCTTAGTTTTAAAACTAGACTACAGTTAAAAGGTTTTAGTCTTCAAACAGTTAAAATATTGTACACATCATCTTTTAATGTGATTCTGTTTACCTTCTCTGAGTTTTGTTTCTACCCCTCTAATTTGTTTTATATTATTTAATGAAAATCCTTGCAGCCTTGCCTAAATCACACTAGGAAATGAGTTTTTCAATTTTCACAAAGTTGCTAATTTTCCACGGTAGCTTAAATATGTTAAATTACTAATGCTTTTCACTCATCATGGTCTAACCATCTGTCAGGGATGAACTTAAGCTCGTTATAAGAAATTATTACAATATTTTAAAATGACAAAGGCTTCTATGATGAGAAGCTATATTGCTACATTCCTTTTATTATGCAAAAACTTAAAAACTTTCAGAGAATAAAGGAAAAAAAAAACAATCATTGTAGAATGGCACCGGAAACACAGATAAATTTGTTGAGAATATTAATCTATGCATTTGTGTGTTGGTGGTTTGTGTGAAAGAACTCAGATAATTAGAAATAGTATTTGACAGCACAGAGCAGCTATAGAGAAAGAAATAATAAAAACTAAGGTGAAAAAATTCTTTTAGGTCCTAGCAAAGGGCATCATCTTATTCATAAATCAAAGAAAATATGAATTTAGCAATAGTAATTGCTAATATCCTTTACCTATTTGTTGTGCAACTGGTACTGTGTTAAGAATTTTACATGAATTATCACATTCCTCACACCTTTACACAATCCTATTATTGCTTCCTTTTCAGATAAGTTAAGTTATAAAGTATGTTTGCTGTTACAGAACTGATTGATACTGTTGTCATAGCTAAGCTCTAAGTTGCTGGAATCTATACCTAGAGCTTTACCATGCTATGCATCTCAGAAACCAGCAATCAAATCATAGAGGAGCTATTCATTCATTTATTCGTTCATGCAAATGTTTGTAGGGAAGGAAAAGGAAACACAGAGGCAAGAGCGGCAATTGATAAATTAGTCTCTGAGAATTCAGAGGAACTGGTGCAGAGTTTACAAAAAGGAAATATTTTCCTCAGGAACACAGCAACTTTCTCTAAGCAGGAAAAGAACTAAAAATGGTTTGAAAAAATAAACAACTTTTTTAGAGCAAGAAAGTGGAAAGAAAGGCTCCATGTAAAAAATGAACAACATGAAGTCATGGTTTTAAACCCCCCCTGATAGGGGGTTTATGAGACAGCACAATACTTCTGTGCATAAAATCCCTCTTCTTAGGCACATGAAAAGTAAAATTTTCATCACATACAAAGCATATAAGTTAATATGCTTTGAAGTAATAAAAATTGATTGTTTAATTGCCTGATATAATTGTACATATTTGCCAAGTACAATATGATGTTTTGAAGGCTATGTACACTGTGAAATGACTGAATCTAGTGAATTAACATATGCATTGCCTCACATAGTTACTTTGGTGGTGAGAACACATCTACTTTCTTCATATATGCAATCCAGAAAAGGTAATGTCCTAGATGTAGAGAGTTGAATATGGTTGCCAGAAGCTAGGGTGCTTGGGGCAGGGGAAAGGAGGTTGAGGGGATGTAGGTCAAACATTATAAAATTTTAGTTAGATAAAAGGAATAAGTTCAAGAGGTCTATTGCACAAAATGATGACTTTGGAAAATATTTTAAAATGCGCTACCATCAAAAGTTAGCAAATAATTTACATAGCGTATATTAAAACAAAAACCACAACATTATTCCCTAAAAGTTGTTCCATAGTCAAATGCTAATAGGATTAACTAGACATACATAAAATTTCAAAATTTACTTAGCATTACCTAAAATAAAAATTCTAGTCCTAATATGAAAGAGAAAGGAAGACAAAATTACATAGCACTATACTTTGAATTATAAAAGAAATTAGTAATGAAACAAAAGATATAAATAGATACTTTTAAACATTTAATAAAAATGTATAAACAGACTGCGTTACTGTCATATACTACAATGTTATTTAGTTATAAAAAGACTGAGCTATGTAACTGTTACAAGTCATGGATGAATCTTAAATTCATATTGCTACACCACTCTGAAAAGGCTAATTTGAACTATATAACATCCAGGGGAGGGCAAAATTATAGAAATAGTAAAATCATCAGTGCTTGCCAATGGTTCTGGGAGACAGAGAAAGTAATGAATGGATGGCAAATAGCACATTTTTAGGGCAGTGAAACTATTCTGTAGGATGCTATAAGGGTAGACACATTATAGTATGTGTTTATATGTTTTAAACATATATATGTTTATTAAGACTCTAACTGTGCAACACAGAATCTTAATGTAAACTATGGACTGTAGCTAATAACATAAGTGTCTCAAATAGTTCATCAACTAAGAAAAATGTATGATACTCATAGACGCTATCAATCATAGGGGAAACTGCTCTGTGGAGAAAAGAGAAAATCTCTATGGAAACTCTACTTTATGCACAATTTTTATGTAAACCTAACATTTCTGTAAAAATGAATCCTATTTTTTTAAACAGCAACAACTTGTTTTTATCATATTTTGAACAGTTTAAGAAGATTGCTACTATTAATAGTAAAGCAAACAAAACTTATCTAACATCAATTGTCAAAACTCAGCAGCATTTGATTGCAAACCAAATATATTTTTAAATCCATTTAAAAAATAAGACCTCAGGACTATCTTGCATAGGAAGATGAACATTTATTTACACCCAGCAATATTTTCTATGAATGAGATACAATTTCATTATACAAGTCTCTTAATAATATAATATATTATAATCTAATCAAAATGTGGTTACATTAAAAGCAGTTAATACTAGTTATCGTCTTATCTCACTAAATATCATGTTATTAAAAATCACGCAGTTAAAGAAAAAAATCCCAATGGTAAAATTGAATAGTTTCTGAACTTTTATCTCTGTACATAGAGGTTAATATTATCGGATTTAGTAATTGATTTCTTGTTTTAAATAATACAAAATAATCTTGCATTTGAAAAAGCCAACAGACAGCTTGTTGCCTGTAACTCAGCGGCTAGGGCACCAGCCACGTACACCAGAGCTGGCAGGTTCGAATCCAGCTGGGCCTGTCAAACAACAATGACAACTACAACAAAAAATTGCCAGGCACTGTGGCAGGCTCCTGCAGTCCCAGCTACCTGGGAGGCTGAGGCAAGAGAATCGCTTAAGCCCAAGAGTTTAAGGTTGCTGTGAGCTGTGATGTCACAGCACTCTACCCAGGTGACAGCTTGAGACTCTGTCCAAGAAAAAAAAAGAAAGAAAAAGAAAGAAAGAAAAAGCCAACAAACAATTTAAAAAATCAGTATTAGCAAAGAAATGCAATCTTCTATTAATTTATGTTACACAAATAGTTCAAAGTAAAAGGAGAGCTCCCTTCTACCTGACTGGGTCAGAGATAGCTTTATGAAATACCTATGTTCTCAGTCTGAAGAATGAGTCAGAAATGTCAAATCCCTGAACTGGAAGGGTGATAGCGGTAAAAAAAGGAGTATCATATAGTATCATATACCACTAAATGCATCAGGTGTGGGACAAGACCGAAGTATTGTCTGTCCTTATCACGTCCATTAATCCTCACAGCTCGACCAAATTGGCAGTGTGATTTTCTTTTACACAAATGAAAAAACTGGACTAGTTAACAAGAAACATGATAGCTTCAAGAAAAAAATGGCTCCAAAGATGCTTATTTCCCACTATTTTTGGTACACAATCATTCAAATGCATTAGAACACTTCTGCTGCTGTCTGGGTTCAGTGTGACCCCGCCCTAAATGACCCTTCCTGTTCTCCAGTATTCAAATTCTATCATACGTATCTCTGGCTCTTTTCCTCTTATACACTTTAATACTTTACTTTCCTCTTAATACGTTACTCACATTAATTTTTCTCCAGTGAATTTTACAGCATTTATAATATAAACCATATAATTTAACATGTAAAAAATATTTATGTTGGATTATTTCCCAGTATTTCACGTGTAAGTCAAACAAAATACTACGAGAGATTTTAATGTACATATTACTGAATTATATTACTCTTGTTCTTATAAAGCATACATAGTTTAAACCTTCAGGCAGTCCAAAGTATATAATTCTGAACTGAGGGAATGGTAAAGCAGCCTTCCCTAGAAATTTCACCAAGAAACCCACACAGCAGCTCTATAGCCCAATTAATAAGCATTAATTTAATATTCTATTATTTTATGTGAAAAGCGTCACATAATTATCTTATTCACTGTGAACTATCTTATTCACAATTGTGATCATAATGCACCTAATATCCCAAAGCCATTGGACAACATATGACAGGAACTTCTAAGTAAATGTTTGCTGAATGCAGTTTCAATTTGACTTACAAAAATTTTCAAAGAAACCATTCTGAGAATTTTAAAATTAAACATTTTTCTGGTTGTACTCCAGAAAATAAGATTCATTTGCTCATTAGTATAATTCCAAGTGAACTGACCATTAGGGAAAACAGAAATTCTTATTTAGAGTTATACGACTAACAGCAATCCATTGATCAGTATCACAGACAATGGTAAAAATTATTGCTCTAATTTTGAATTACTTAAACCAAACATTAGATAATAAACCATAACCTCATGAATGTCCCAAAGACTCTAAATTCAAATAAGTTGAAAACCTTTCTTTTAAATGAAGTCTGAAGAATAAAAAAAAAAAAACCATAATGAGCTTATAATACTTGATCTGGTCAGTGAAACGTATTATATATCCTTCTGAAAGTTCTCTCAACTTATCACTGGAAAACCAGTTTTTTTTTTTTAATTTTTTATTTTTGTAAGACAGAATTTATTCACAGAAAAGAAAGAAAAGAATACAGAAAACGCATCTGTTAGAGGGAGAAAATTCTAGTGGGGAGAGAGAAGCTCTCTCCGTTTCTCTCCCAGTCTTTCCCCATCTCCTCCTTTAGGCCTTTAGTCTCAGGGTATATATAGGTGTATGGGTTCCTTGGCCAGGAAACAAATG
>CAUYON010162029.1:0-14282 GCA_963573935.1 Arctocebus calabarensis | reverse complement strand
AAAAAATGGAGACTTACAGCCTTTGTACTAACCTGGATGGAAGTGGAACACATTATTCTTAGTAAAGCATCTCAAGAATGGAGAAGCATGAATCCCATGTACTCAAGTTTGATATGAGGACAATTAATGACAATTATTGACTCGGTGGGGGTGAAGGAAGAGGAGAGCAGAGAGAGGAAGAATGAGGGTGGGGTGGGGAAAGGAAGAGCAGAGAGAGGGAAGGAGTGAGGGGGTTGGGGTCTTGGGGTCTTGGTGTGTGCCACACCTTTTGGGGGCAAAACACGATTTTAAGAGGGACTTTTCCCAACAAATGCAAGCAGTGTAACATGGTTTCTTGTACCCTCAATGAATCCGCAACAATTAAAAAAAAAAAAAATGGCAAAATCATGTCTTCCACCATTAAAACTTACAAAATAATATTGGAGAAATTCTCCTGATATTCAAATCCAAATCCAAACGTTTCATGAAATTCTTCATTTGCAACACAAAAATTCCTTAGAAGAGCGAATCTGTACAGTGGGTAAGAACACTCAGAACAAAACAGACTCAGACTACAAACTCAGCCTCCTTGGTATCTTGGCCTAAACTTTCCTTAATATTTGTTAGTTCTTTAATAGTTTTGATCATTTCAGAAGAAAATAATTATCCAGATTTTTCTTCTCAGTGATTTTTAGCAGGAAGTTATGTCTTATAACTATGTATATAAGCCAGGATTTATTAGCAATCACATGAAATGCAAATACCCAAATAATTCAGTTAAAACACAAAAATTTTTAGAGAAAAACGAGATGTTTATAAGACACACATTTAAATACAGGAATGTTGGAAGTATAAGGATCAAAAATGCACAACACAAATACCATAAAAGGAATATGATACAATTATATTACCATCAGACAAGATAATCTTTAAGACAAGCATATTACAATAATAATACCACTTCCAAAAGTCAGATAGTCTAAATTTATTGTAGCAATTATCATATTTTCAATTACAAAAAAAAGTTGGTGAAAAACATGAGGAGTAGTCAAGTTCCTAATCATAGTGTGAGATTTTAGTACACATTTGAAAGTAGCGTATGTATGTCAAAAAAGATGAAATATCAAGAAGTAAAAAGATGGGAGATTTGCACAGCTTTTTGGTGCGGGATATAACTACACAAAAGACTCTACCTAAGCAAGAAAATATTGTAATCTAGTTAATTGTATTCTCACTTTTACCTGAAATAATAATAAAAAAAATGAGAGATTACATTTTGTGATTGATCATATATAGAACACAGCTCCCATGAAATCCTTTTCTAGCCCTTATGAAAAACTTATAAATGATGATAAAACTCAGCAACTCAACAAGTATTCAATGACCAATTGACTACAGGCAGACAAACCAAAAATAAATAATAAAAAGTCTTATTAAGGAAAAGTATATGATTAAAATTAAGGAATATACTTCATAGAGGTCAAATTGTTAATAAAACAAAAACAATCTCATTATAGAAATATAAAAATAAAAAAAGTAATGAATATGCTAATTTATTCCATGAAAGCAATGGTGGCTTAATATTTAAAATGGAATAATAAAAATTCACCTCATCTTTACCGTTTTTGATTGATGAAATTACAGATTTTACTTTTTTTTTTCCTGGTTAGGTTAGCCAAAGATTTATCTACTTTATTGACATTTTCAAAAAACCAACTTTTTGATTTGTTGATCTGTTGTATCATTCTTTTGTTTTCAATTTCATTTAATTCTGCTCTAATTTTGGTTTTTTTTTTTTATTCTACTTGGTTTTGGGTTAGAATGTTCTTCCTTCTCCAGTTGCTTAAGATATCTCATTAAGTTGTTAACTTCTTCTCTTTCTGTTTTCTTGAGGAAGGCTTGCAGTGCTATAAATTTCCCTCTTAGGACTGCCTGTGCAGTATCCCAGAGGTTCTGATAATTCCTGTCTTCATTGTCATTTTGTTCCATAAATTTGGTAATTTCCTTCTTAATCTCATCAATGACCCATCTATCCTTCAGGATAATGTTATTTAGCTTCCATGTTTTTGTATGAGTATACATAGTCCTGTTGTTATTGAGTTCAACTTTTATTCCATAGTGGTCAGAGAAAATGCAAGGAATAATTTATATTCTTTTAAATGTGCAGAGGTTGGCCTTGTGACCTAGGATGTGATCAATTTTGGAGTATGTTTCGCGGGCTGAAGAGAAGAATGTGTTTTCAGTTTTGTTGGGATGAAATGTTCTGTAGACGTCTGTTAAATGCAAATGATGAATGGTTAAGTTTAAATCTAAAATTTCTTTGCTTAGCTTCTTTTTGGAGGATCTATCCAGCACTGCTAAAAGGGTGTTAAAATCTCTGACTACTATGGAGCTGAAGGTAATCAAGTTGCTCATGTCTGTTAGCGTTTCTCTTATAAATTGAGGCACATTTTGGTTGGGAGCATAAATATTAATAATTGAAATCTCATTATATTGAGTATTACCTTTAACAAATATGGTGTCCATTCTTTTCCTTCCTTATTTTGGTTGGTTTAAGGCCTATTGTATCTTTAAATAGGATTGCTACACCTGCTTTTTTCTGCTTTTCATTTACCTGGAATATAGATGACCATCCCTTCACCTGGAGTCTATATTTATCTTTTAAGGTAAGATGAATTTCTTGTATTCAGTCTGAGTTTTTGTATCCAGTCAGCCAACCTATGCCTCTTTAGAGGACAATTTAAACCATTCACATTAATGGAAAACAATGATAAATCTTTAGAAAGTCCAGTGGACATTTTTAGTCCTTTCATCACTGTAAAAGTTGGAATTTGATAAAAAGTTTGTTGGTGAGTTTACTTTTGTGAAGGATTACGTTGGTCATTATGGAGACTAGGTCTGAGAATATCCTGGAGAGCAAATTTCTTTAACATGTGGATGTAATCAAAGTATTTAATTTCTCCATCATAAATGAAACTCAGTTTAGCTGGGTACAGGATCCTAGGTTGAAAGTTATTTTGTTTTAGGAGATTAAAAGCCAATGCCCATTCTCTTCTAGCTTGAAAGATTTGATCAGAGAGATCTGCAGTTATTCTAATATTCTTCCCCTTGTAGGTGATGGTTTTCTTACGTCTGGCTGCTCTCAGAATTTTCTCCTTCATATTAACTTCAGTTAAGTTAATTATAACGTGCCTGGGGGATGACTTATTTGGTATGAGATGTGCTTGGGTTCTGAAACTGTCTGCTATCTGAATTTCAGAATCTCCGGGAATGTCTGGAAAGTTCTCTTTCATAATCTCATAAAGAAGAGACTCGGTGCCTTGTGGTGCCACTTTGTCATTTTCAGGTATCCCTATAAGGTGAATATTGGTTTTCTTCAATTTATCCCAGAGCTGTCTGGGGGAATGATCCATTTTTGCTTTCCATTTCTCTTCTTCTTTGTATGTCTTGGAACGTTTGAAAGCTTTGACTTCAATGTCAGAATTCTTTCTTCTGCTTGCTCCATTTTGTTGCTGAGGGATTCTACTGTGTTTCTCAGATCTTTGAGGGCTGCAACTTCTTGTCTCAATGTGTCAAAGTTTTTGGTCATTTGGTCTTTGAATTTGCTGAATTCTTGAGACATATTTTGGATTACTGCTTGAAATTCTAGTTGCATCTTTTCCTCCATTCTGTTGATCTTATTTGCTATCCAGATTCTGAATTCAATTTCTGACATCTCAGCCATTTGTTTATGCATGAGATTTTGTGTGGTGTCTGCCTTATCATTCCATGGGGAAGTTAATCTGTTCTGATTATTCATATTTCCGGAGTTTTTCCATTGATTCCACTCCATGATTATTTTTCTCCATTTCCTCTGGCTGTTCTCAGAGTTGGGGAGGTGTCTCTTCAAGATTGGACCCTGAGGGATCACTCTATTGTTGGAAGATATTTGTAGGAAGTGACTATTGTAGTGCCACTGGGGTTGCCCCAATCAGGGAGTTGTGGCTGTGGGAGCAGCTCTGGAGTGAAGCATGTCACATACAGATCCAGCAGCAGGGCTAGGGATGGTGCCCACAGTTCTGGCAATGCCTGGCTCCCATTGGCTTTGGCAGCATGAGTGGTTGGCTCCAGAAGTCTATGGTTCGGTGGAGGGCTCTGCAGAGAGTTAGGGAGGGCTTTGGAGGGAGGGCACCGGGCCACGGTTTCCCCGAGTACCTGGCCGGATGGTCGGAGCCAGTGAGGAAGCAGGGAGGGAACTGGAGGGAGGACACAGTTTGTGCAGCTACCAGAGACCCTGGCTGGGGAAGCACTGACCAAGGCAGTCTTGGGGGTCTTGGTAGTGCAGCCTGCAGTGGAGTCCCATGCTTTTGCAGGATTCCTTGGAGTGGGGCGGACCTGGGTGTCGATGCAGCCCAGAATGAAGTGAGGTCCTCAATCCTGCTGGAGACTCAGGTGGGGTGGCAAGCGTGGGTGCCGAGGTGGGGCAGGCCCCAATGGGGTTACTCACCTCTGCTGCAGTCCTGGAGAGGGGTGGGCATGGGTGCCAAGGCAGCACAGCCCATGGTGGGGTCTCTCACGGTCAGTGGAGTCAATGATGGGGGGAAGACGTGTGTGCCAAGAAGGCACGGCCTGCGGTGGGTCACTCACGCCCAACTGTGTCTCTTGGGTGGGGCGGGCCTGGGTGTTGAGGCAGTGAAACTCATGGCGGCATCTCTCACACCCACTGGTTTTGCGGGCAAGAGGTGAGCCTGGGTATTGAGGCAGCATGACCCGTGGCAGGGTTGCTCACACCTGCCGATATCACTGGAGTGGGACGGACCTGGTTCCCAAGGCTGCAGGGCCTGTGGCAGGTTCGCTTATGACTGTCACAGTCCCTGGAGTGGGACGGACCTTGGTCCCAAGGCTGCTCCACTGGCGGCAGGGTCACTGCCTCCCACCACAGTTGCTGGAGTGGGATGGGCCTGGGTGCTGAGCTGGAGCAGCCCATGGCAGGGTCATACAGTGAGGTTCCTGGCTGTGACTGGCTGTTGGGGGGCGGAGGCTCGGTGCAGCCCCTGGAATCCTTTCCTGGGTGAGACACTTGGTCTAGCAGACAGAGAGTGGAGGTGTCACTCGAGAACCACCTCTGGCAGTTTCAGCAGGGGTTAGGCTTCTGGTTCATCAGGTAAGAAGGGAAGGAAGTACTGGAAGTTCAGAATGGTTGGGAAAACTTTAGTTCAAATTTTCTGCCTAGTGAGAGATTGTTCAGTGTCACAGCAGGGGAGTAATTCCCACTTCCCACAGCACTCTCTCCTGGGACAAGAGGTCCACAGTTCACTGTTTATCTATAAAAAACCCGCAGGACTAAATGAAGAGATAAATAGAAAGGAAACAGAAAGCAAAAAGACCATAGCTTTCTTGGGGGAGGGGATGGATACTTTTCATTTCAGACGAATTTTGTACCTGTCGCTTGCTTTCTTGGAGTCACAGCTTGCCTCAGCAGAGGCGATCTGCAGCTATCACTTCTGTCTCGTCTGGGCTCCCAGTCTTCAGGTCAGTTTGGCATTTTCTGGACATTATCCTTCCCCTTGGTCAGGAAGGTCTCTCAGGAGCTGCTTCTAGTTGGCCATCTTGACCCTCCTCCCCCATTTTCTTATTTTTAAAGGAGATTTGTGTTTCCATCCTTGGATACTGGGTGTATTGGGGCAGGGAATCCTAGATTGGGGGCTAGCTAGGGTTCCAACCCACTAAAATATCATGGAAGGAGCTAGGTGGGTCCCCTTCCTTCATAAGACATAGAGGAGGAATGCAATGTGCATGGAGCCCATCATCCAGTGGACAGAGAAGACAGTACTCCTGCCCTCCTGGGCATTCAGTCTGGGTCACCCCACTGCTCAGTTGCGCTAACCCCCAGATTCAGAGGCATATGTTGTACTTTGTGCCAGCAGGCAGTGTTGGCTACATGCTCAGGTGGGAGACAGGTCTCCTCCCCATGATCACTCAGCGGCCCAGAGTTCTTCCATCTTGTGCCTTCACTGTCCCTGGGGCCACATCCCCATCTACATCTAGCAGCAGAAGAGGAATAAGCAGGAGAAATACATGCAAAAGTATTCTACAGATTTGGACTGAAAGTGATTCACCAAAGTCCCATTTCTTTTCTATTGGGGAGAACTGGTTACATGTCCACAACTAAGGGTAGGGAGGCTGGGTAGCCCAGTCCAGTGTGTGTTCAAAGAAGGGGAGAATGGATTTAAGTGCATAACTAGAATCCACTGCACCAGTGAGTAACTCACCTGGATGTATTGTGTTTTCAAATCTTCCTTGAGTGTCTCCCGTATATCAAGCTTGGAGCTAAAAGATGGACAAAAGCCCAGCATTATGGCATGTGCCTGTTTACCAGGTGGTGGGGAGACAGAAGCAGGAAGATTATAAATTTGAGCCAAGATCTGATTCCAGGAAAACACCACAAAAATTAACAATCATAGTATGAAACAAAATGGTAGCCAGAGAGTTTGTTGAGCAGGAACCTGGCCCTGAGAATTTCCCCCTCTATAGACGGCAATAAGTCATGATGTGAAATGTCTCCATCGTGAGAGGGAAGGATAATGGGAAATTTCTCTGGAATTCCAGTGAATTATTCTATAATTAGAAGCTTCCTGAAGACTATAACACTCAAACTCCACTGTTGTAGACAAAACAGATATGGATGTGGAGGGAGATGGCAGCAGGAACTACAGCTCTGCATAATTTATGTGCAAAGTACATTAAGATACATTTTACAGTCATGAACGTCATATTTTCAAAAACATTAAATGGCATGAACTTGTCCATATTAAGTGCAAAATAACGCAATAGAGGATGTTTTATATTTTGTAAAAGAACTATGTCTAAATTATATGAAAATGTATGGTTCTCTCAGTAATAGTTTCTATTTTTCTTAAATGGTGTGTTTTTTATGTCACTAGAAAGACTCCATCAATATGCTTTGCTTTGTAGACTATTATCTTTAAATAAGACATACATAGCTATGATGTCAACTGGTTGTTCTCAACACTTCCCACTCGCCACCCTGCTGGTCCTGTGAGGCTGCAACCTGTCACTATTATCTCAAGACCTGAGTTAAGTGCTTTTTAAATACCCACTGAAATAGTGTACTGGAGATGAACCTCTCTTTCCATAACATGAAATGACAAAGACTTCTACTAGCAATCACCCCCTAGACATCGAGTCTTACAGCATCTACTTCTGATGTAACTTCAAGCCTGTGAAGATGTCTCATTTTTAATGTTGTCATCTTTGGAAACAAAGCTATGAATTATACCTGCTGTTTTTCCAAATGGACATTAGAGGACAGTGTGTGCCTATTTTTGACAGTGCCCACTTTGCTAGTTGTACAAGGTGAACTCCTTCATGACATGTTTATAGCCTTATATAATTTCTATAAGAAATATTTCTTTTATTTTATTTGTAGGTTATCATTTGGGAGCCAATAATAATCCCCTAAAATGAATGAAGATGAAAAAAAAATCCACTGACTGGCAAAAAAAACCTTGTGACACATGCAGACATGAAAAATTATGTGTCTAAATCTGCTCCTCTCTCCATCCATTTATACATGTCTGCCTGCATGAAATAGTTTTCAACCATTAGAAAGGTATTAGTGAAATTTGCCAATCACTTCTTTACTCCTTTGTGATATTAACCTTTTTTTTTTTTTTTTTTTTTGAGACAGAGCCTCAAGCTGTCCCCCTGGATAGAGTGCCATGGAGTCACAGCTCACAGCAACCTCCAATTCCTGGACTCAAGCGAGTCTCCTGCCTCCACCTCCCAAGTAGCTGGGATTACAGTCACACGCCACAATGTCCGGCCATTTTTTTTTTTTTTTTTTTTGGTTGCAGCCGTCATTGTTGTTTGGTAGTCCTGGGCTGGATTCGAACATGCCAGCTCAGGTGTACATGGCTGGCGCCTTAGCCTGTTGAGCCACAGGCACTGAGCCTGTGATATTAATCTTTTGAAAGCAAGTGATTTGTTCAGTCATATAGTGCTGAAGTTAAATATACAATTATAATTTTAATGAATGGAAAGCACTGGGGTTTCTCAATGCCTATGATTGGGGTAAAAACAAAATTTTTCTTAAGAGAAGCATTGGGTAAAAATAAAATTATAGAAATCTTTATTTTTCAGTGATACATAAAATAATGTTCTCACAGTTGATGATTGACTTGGATTCAATGTAATTTGTCCTTGATTTTCAGCCATTTTGCTATTAACCTTGAATGACAATAAATTCCTCAAACAATAGTAATAGTAAAATAATAATTTTTAAGGTTGTATTTTACGTTAATGTTTTCAAGAAAAATATATGACTCCTTACTTACTTTTGTACCAAATGAAAAAGCAAACAATCTTAATGAAATGGAAGCTGCCTGAATTTATATACCTTTGTTTGACACTGTAATAAATGAATATGCTTCTGTGTTTGATGGCTCACTTTATTAAGAAATCACCTCCTGCATTTGTTTACTATGAAGAAGGCAGATCTGATGGTTCCCTGGGTTGAATTTTGAAAATTCATTTTGTTTAGTGGAAGGAAAAGTACCTTGATATGAGTCACTTACCTGTTAATGTATTTCATGTATAAATGAAGAGAATATTTGATAATTACCAGCTTTCTAAATACATGTAAAATTTGATATTCCTAATTGTAAATCTACAAAATTATGAATGCAATCATTCTCTATAAAAATACTCATTTCCATCTGGATAGAAGGTGATTTAAAATTAATAATGGCTTCTAACTTTGTAATATCATTATAATTATGTGTCAAAATCAAAGAGAAAAGAGTGTGACTTTTGTCATAATGTGAAAGAATACAAATCTCCATTGGGGAAGTTTCGTCAGCTCTCTTTTCTGCAGAATAAGCAGGACATGTGTGGGTTAATGATGTCTGTTGCATCATTACTCAGCACGTGGCTTATTAGGCCTGGGTGCTAACAAATATTTCCTACTTTTAAGAGATCAACAAGTTATAAGGGCGGCTCCTGTGGCTCAGCGAGTAGGGCGCCGGCCCCATATACCGAAGGTGGCGGGTTCAAGCCCAGCCTCGATCGAACTGCAAAACAAAAAAATAGCCGGGCGCTGTGGCGGGCGCCTGTAGTCCCAGCCACTAGGGAGGCTGAGGCAAGAGAATTGCTTAAGTCCAAGAGCTGGAGGTTGCTGTGAGCAGTGTGATGCCACGGCACTCTATCCAGGGCGATAAAGTGAGACTCTGTCTCTACAAAAAAAAAAAAAAAAAGTTATAAAACACGCTCATATTATCTTTGAGTCTATGACTTAGTGATATATGTAAAAACTCTTTTTATTTTCACTCATTCAGCAACCTCAAATGCCTGGATTCAAGTGATCCTGTTTCCTCAGATCCTAACCTGTCATGACACCTGGGTAATTTTTCTATTTTTAGAAGAGACAGGACAAGCTCCTGCTGAAGCTGTTCTCAAACTCCTGAGCTCAAGTAATGCTCTCACCTCAGCCTCCCAGAGTGCCAGAATTATAGGCATGAGCCACTGCATCTAGGTAGATCTCTGATCTTTATTATTTTTTTGAAACAGACTTTCTCACTATGTTGGCATCGTTAGAGTGTTGTGGTGTCACAGCTCACAAAAACCTCAAATTCATGGGCTTCAGTGCTTCTCTTGCCTCAGCTTACCAAGGAGCTGGTACTACAGGTGCCTGCCACAATGTCAAGTTTTTTTTTTTTTAATCAAATGATAGCTATGTACATTGTTGCATTTATGTGGTACAATATGATAGTTTTACATACAATTTGAAATACTTGCATCAAAGTGGTTAACATAGCCTTCACCACACTTTGTTAATTATTGTGTTAAGACATTAATATTCTACACTTAGTAGATTTGACATGTGCTCTTGTAAAATGCACCATATGTGTGGTCCATCCCATCACCCTCCCACCAGCCACCCTAACATTCTCCCATGCTCTTTCCCCTTCATCTTGGGCTGTAGTTGGGTTATAACTTTCATATGGAAGTGTGAGTGCTTATATATTGGTTTCATAGTGGAACTGAGTACATTTTATAATTTTTTTTTCCATTCCTAAGATACTTTTCTAAGAAGAATATGTTCCAGGTCCATTTATGTAAATATAAAAGAGGTAAAGTCTGCGTGTTCTTAAGGCTGCACAATATTCCAAGGTGTACATATACCATAATTTATGAATCCCATTCATGGGTTGATGGGCACTTGGGCTTCTTCCATGACTTAGCAATTATGAATTGGGCTGCAATAAACATTCTGTTGCAAATATCTATGTTATGAAGTGATTTTTGATCTTTGGTATATATACCTAGTATAGGAATTGCAAGATTGAATGGCAGGTCAATTTTTAGATCTCTAAGTGATCTCCAAACATCTTTCCTAAAGGAATGTATTAGTTTGCATTCCCATCAACAGTGCAGAAGTGTTCCCTTTCCTCCACATCCAACACAATATTTATAGTTTTTGGATTTTGTGATGTGGGCTAATCTTATTGGAGGTGGATGATATCTCAAAGTGGTTTAGATTTGCTTTTCTCAGATGATTAAGGATGATGAGTATGTTTTTATGTGTTTGTAGGCCATGTGCCGGTCTTCATCCAAGAAGATTCTATTCAAATCTCTTGCCACAATGAGATGGGATTGCTTATTCTTATCTTACTAATACGTTTGAGTTCTCTGTGAATTCTGGTTATCAAACCTTTGTCAGAGACATAACCTGCAAATATCTTCTCCCATTCTGAGGGCTGTCTGCTTGCTTCACATGCTATGTTCTTGGCTATGCAGAAGATTTTTAGTTTGATTTGGTCCCAGTAATGTATTTTTGATGTTGCTTCAATTATTTTATTCCTCATAAAATATTCTGTCAGGCTGATTTCTTCAAGTGTTCTCCCTGAACTCTGTTCTGGTATTTTTTAAATTTTGTGTCTAAATTTTAAATCTTTTATCCAGTGAGAGTCTGTCTTTGTTAATGGTGAAAGGTATGGGTCCAGTTTCAGTCTTCTACAGGTCACCAGCCAGTTCAACTATTACCATTTGTTAAACAGGGAGGCTTATCTCCACTGAATGTTTTTGATAGACTTTATCAAAGATCAAATGATGGCAAGTAGCTGGGTTCATCTCTTGGTTCTCTATTTTAATCCATACATCTACCTCTCCATTTTTGTTCTGGTACCATGATGTTTTGATTAAAATCAATTTATAGTGTAGTCTGAGGTCTAGTAGTGTGATTCCTCCTGATTTGTTTTTATTTGTGAGTAAGGCCTTGGATAATCAAGGTTTTTTCCTGAGTCAATATAAAATGAAGTGTTTTGTTTGTTTGTTTGTTTGTTTGTTTGGTCTTTAAAGTATGATAGTAGTGCCTTAATAACGATTTCATCAAAGTTGTATATTGCCTTGGGTAGTATGGGCATTTTAACAATGTTGATTTTTTCCAGCCATCAGCATGGTATGTTTATCCTTTTGTTAACATCTTAAGTTATTTATTTTCTCAGAGTTTTGTAGTTTTCTTTATAGAGCTCTTTCCCATTCTTTGTTAGGTAGCTTCCCAAATATTTCATCTTCTTTGACAATAATGAAAAAGAAATAGACTCTTTGACTGTTTTTTCAGTTTGACTATTGTTGGTAAATATAAAGGCTACTAATTTATGAGTAAAACTGAGATGCTTCCATATTCTTTTATCACTTCTAAGAGTTTTGGAGTTGATTCCCTTGGGTTTTCCATATACACAATCATATCTTCTGCGAAGAGTGAAAGTTTGATCTCCTCTGATCCTATTTGGATACCTTTTTTTGCCTTCTCCTGCCTCATTGTGATGGCTATGACTTCCATTACAATGTTAGAAAGCAGTGGAGACAATAGGCAAACTTGCCTGGTTCCTGATCTGAGTAGAAATGTTTTCAATTTGACTCCATTCAATATGATATTGGCTATGGGATTGCTGTAGATGGCCTGTATCAGTTGAAGAAAAGTCCCTTCTATACTTATTTCCTTAAGTGTTCTGATCTTAAAAGGATATTGAATATTATCAAAAGCTTTTTCTGGGGGCAGCGCCTGTGGCTCAAAGGAGTAGGGTGTAGGCGCCATATGCCAGATGTGGCGGGTTCAAACCCAGACCCAGTCAAAAACTGCAAAAACAAACAAAACAAAAAAAGAAAAATAAAAGTTTTCTGCCTCGATTGAGAGAAAGATATGGTCTTTGTTCTTTACTTTGTTTTTGTGATGTATCATATTTATAGATTTATATCTCTTAAACCATCCTGAGACCCTGAGATAATACCATCTTGGTCATGTTGTATAATTTGTTTGACTTGTTACTGGATTCTGTTAGTTAGTATCTTATAGAATATTTTTGCATCTATATTTATTAAATGTATTGGTCTATAATTTTCTTTTTGGGGTGGTCTTTTCCTTGGAATCAGAGTGATATTTGATTCATAAAATGTGTTGGGAAATATTCCTTCTTTTTCTATGCTTTGGAAACATTTAAGTAATATAGGTATTAGAAACTTTCAAAAGTTTTGGTAGAATTCTGATGTGAAGTCATCTTGTCCTGGAGTCTTCTTTTTGGGGAGAGTTCGTATAGTTTATGGTATTTCAGTACTTGTTATAGGTCTGTTCAATATATCCAGTTCTTTCTGGCTAAGTCTACGAAGGTGGCATGCTTCCAAGTATTGGTCAGTTTCTTGGATATTTTCATATTTCTAAGAATAGAATTTTTTGTAGTATCCATTAAGACATTTTTGAATTTCTGAGGTGTCTGTTGTTATTTCACCTTTGTCATTTTTGATTGATGAAATTAGGGATGTTAATTTTCTATTTCTGGTTCTGCTAGCCAAAGGATTATCAATGTTACTAAACTTTTCAATAAACCAACCTTTGATTCATTGTTCTTTTGAATAATTCTTTTGTTTTTTATTTCATTTAATTTTGCTCTAATTTTTGTTATTTGTTTTCTTCTGCTGGGTTTGGGGATGAAATGTTCCTACTTTTCCATTTGCTTCAGATGTCACATTAAGTTGTTGACTTCTTCTCTCCATTCTCTTGAGGAAGGCTTGCCATGCTAAAAATTTCCTTTTTCAGATTGCCATTGCTATATCCCAGAGGTTCTGATTATTTGTGTCTTCATTATCATTCTGTTCCAAACTTTGGCAATTTCCTTCTTAATCTTATCTATGACTCAACTCTCATTCACCATAAGGTGATTTAGTTTCCATGTCTTTGTATGAGTATGCAGATACTTTTTTTTAAATTTTTATTAAATCATAATAGTGTACATTGGTGTAATCATTCAACTTTTATTTTGTGACGATCTGAGAAAATACAAGGAATAATTTTGATACTTTAAATTTGCTTAGTTTAGCCTTTTTCCTATGATTTGATCAATTTTGGAGGATGTTCCATTGGCTAATGAGAAGAATGTGTATTCAATTTTGTTAGGATGAAATGTTTTGCACATGTCCATTACATTCAATCATTGTATGGCTAAATTTAAGTCCAAAATGTATTTGCTGGAGGTTGTTGGAGGGAGGTGCTGCTGCTGTGCTGGCAGCATAGGCCAGTCCATGGTGCGATGGGTGGTGCCACCACAATGGCAGCAAAGTTCCTTACTATCCACTTTCCAGCATGAGGCAAGTCTCTTTCCTCTTGTGACTCCCTGCTTCCAGTAGAGTTATAGTTTCAGGGCAGCTTCACCCTGCAGACCATGACATGCTCTGCCCTAGGAAGGGCATAAACTTCCAGAAGAGGGAAGAAGGGTGGATTGGGTGTTCAGGGAGGCAGGGAAAATTATTTGTTCAACTTTTATCCCAGAGAAGAGACTGCCTGAGCTTGTAGTAGTATCTCTCTGGGGAAAGAGTTCTACCCTTCAGCTGCTCTCTCCCCTGTGATGTAACAAGAGGTCTTCTGTTCACTCCTCGCTCATAGATACAACACAGCAAGCCATGCTCATGGGAGTGGGAAGGGGAAGGATTCTTGTCCTCTTTGGGATGCTTTTTGTACCTGAAATTTGCTTCCTTGGAGTCCTAGCTTGCCTCAGAAAGGGAGATGCCTACCCATCCATCTTCTCTTTCAGCCAAGCTCCTGATCTTCAGCAATTCTTTCCTGTTTTCTTCTTCCTTTCCTCTCCTTGTGATTTTTCCTGATTTGCATGTTAATAAGGTTGATGTGGCCTAATAGGTCTCTTAGGTTGTACTGAAGTTTTTCTTTTCTCTTCTCTCCTCTCCTCTTCGTCTTTTTCTTTCTTTCTTTCTTTCTTTCTTTCTTTCTTTCTTTCTTTCTTTCTTTCTTTCTT